>SNQJ01S0038787.1:31705-44889 GCA_010110895.2 Picea sitchensis | reverse complement strand
AGTTGTTACCGTGCTTAAACAATTTATGACTATTCAAACAATTTTTAGTCTCTTCCCATTGACCATCAATATTATACAACATATGAACAACATGAATAATGAACATCAGTCACACATAAGACACACACAGAGACAAATTTTCATGAGGAAACCCATAAAGGGAGAAAACCTCTTCTTCTTCGAATGATAGGCAGTATTTTAAGTTCTGTACATCATCTATGTTTGAGAACCAACTCAAAGTGAGGCTACTACCTCTGTTTTACAAGCTTCAACTTTTTGAGAGCACCATCTCTCTGGTTTCTCTATCACCCACTAGAAGGAAGCATCAACTCCCTAAATGTTCCAGCACCAACTAGACTTATATAAGCACCAACTAGTTGAGAGAACCAACTCTCTAGTTTATATAGAACCCATTAGAAGGAATCATCAACTCCCTAAATGTTCCAGCACCAATTGGACTTATACAAGCACCAAATTGCATACAGAAAACTTTGTGTTTTCCCGAGCACCACCCTGCCACCCTGTTTTCTAGCCACAACTAGATGGAAGATACAACTTCCAATATTCAAGCACCAAATTGAATATCAGAGGGCCACAGTCCTCCCTAGCACCAACCTACCTCCCTAGTTAAGAATAAATTATTGAATAACAAACAATACAGGTGTCTCACTTCTTACCCCTTCTTCTCTGTTATGCAATTATTCTCTGCTTCTATCTGTTTTGCAATTTTTCTCTGCTTCAATTTTTTTTGCAATTCTTCTCTTGCTTCTATGTTTTCAACATCTATTTCACATTTTTGATTTTCTAACTTTCTTACAATTCAACTCATTTTTCACTCAGAACAACTAACTCCGCACAATCATAGCATCTCCATTTTTATGCCCACTCCCTCTTCAGTTACACCTCGAATCTCCTAGGGAAAAATAAAAATCCTCAGCAACTGAATCACCAATCGTTTAAGAATCATGATTCAGTTTAGTTAACCGAATCGTAACTAAACAATTAATCATCAAGAGCAACAATATCCCTTCAATCAACTTCCCAAGTATCCAGCACCATTGGATTACAAGCGTAGGGTATCACGTTGATTTCACAATTTCTCATTTCAGTATTCTTGTGATGGGATTTCTCGACACTCCATGTCGCGATCTTTGAAACTTTGAAAAGAAAAGAGATTATATGGACTAGCTCCTTCCCTTCTTGTGACCATCGGCGGTGACCTCGCGCTTATCCACAAAGTGCTTCGAGATTCGCAACTTCAAAACTCTTGTGATGAAGAGTCTCGAATCTTTATGTCGCGATTACCGAAATGGAGCTTCGTTGGACAGGCTCCTTCCCTTATCATGAACATTGACGGTCACCAAGCACTTATCCACAAAGTGCACTTTTTGATTCATAACTTTTGTCATGAGTCTCCTTGAATCCTCCAATTCCCAGTATCCAAAACTCTAAAATGGAGCCAGATCAACGGTCCAGACTCTCCCTTTGATCGATGACTCAGATTAAGTTGTGATTTCGCATATCGTGAGTTTCCACACCTCGCTCCGTTGACTCCTCCAATGTGCAAATCAATGAAATTCTAATCACTCACCATGTGTCTTCCTCGACGATGGATGATCCTCCTACTTTTGAGACTGTGTAAGCCCGCTTCATCTTGTACTTAAATATCGTGCTCCTTCTTCTGGATCCAACAATGGTCGGTCCTCGCGCTTAGATCCAATGTCTGAGATTTGTTCTCCTCTTTTGTGCATTCCGCCTATCTATATTCATATATGACGGTCATCGGGAATTCTAAGTGGGTGATCCAATGATCATTGTTGATCATGATGATCTCACCATCAATTCCCTGTGTTGTTTTTCGTACTGTTCTTTCCATCAATTTGTTGCACTGCTAATCGTGTTGATCTTGCCATCAATGAGAAACACGTTTCTTGCATCTTATGTCTGTAAATATGCCAACAATCTCCCCCTTTGACATTGATGGCAACTTTATCCTGAAGAACTTCACACCTGAAGAACTACAAACCTTATCCTAAAGAACTGCACACCTGAAGAACTGCATGATCTCACCATCAAGTCGTTGCACTGCTGATCGTGTTGATATTGCCATCAATGACAAACACACTGCCTGCATATTCTTTATGTAAATATGCCAAAAATCTCCCCCTTTGGCATTGATGGAAACATTAGCCTGAAGAACTACACTCTTGAAGAACTACAAACCTTAGCCTGAAGAACTGCATGCCTCAAGAACTGCAAACCACACTACACTTTCTCCGCCTTTGACATCAATGTCAAAAGAAGAAACACACTCCCCCTGAGTAGAAATATAACATATATTCAATAAGTACTCCCCCTAACAAGGTGAACATATTAGACAAAAGAAGATATAACCCCCATCTTCTGATGAAGATATCCAAAAGGTGTCGCTACTAGGGGTTGATAAAGATATCATTTATCTACTCTGTGGAAGGAATATAATTTAGCTGAACAATTCTGTTTGTAACCTTCTCTCTAAGAAAATGATATTTTATTGGAATATTCTTAGTCTTGGAATGAAGAACATGATTCTTGGAGACACTAATGGCACTGGTGTTATCACAGTGAATTGGAATTGAATCAGAATAATTTACCTTCAAGTCTACAAGAGTTTGGATCATCCATAAAATCTGAGTGCAGCAAGTAGCAGTAGCAATGTACTCTGCCTCTGTAGTTGATAAGGAAATAGATCCCTGTTTCTTACTAATCCATGCTACCAATGAGTCATCCAGGAATAATTCACCTCCATTGGTGCTCTTTCTATCATCCACACAATTTGCCCAATCAACATCTGAATAAGCAGTTAACTGAA
Organism: Picea sitchensis; assembly: GCA_010110895.2. Lineage (NCBI taxonomy): Eukaryota > Viridiplantae > Streptophyta > Pinopsida > Pinales > Pinaceae > Picea > Picea sitchensis. Next base: position 42,038 of record SNQJ01S0038787.1, on the reverse strand, counting down.
TATTTTGATTTCTAGGATACCACAAACCATAATTCATTGTGCCCTTCAAGCATTTGAATATCCTTTTTACAGCTACTAAATGACTCTGTTTAGGAGCAGACTGATAATGACCTACCATTCCAGCACCTTGCATTATATCAGGATAGGATGTTTTGATGTACAGAAGACCGTCTATCATTGATCGATATGTCCTTTGATCAACATCAGGTGAAATATCATCTTTACTGAGTTTTCAACTAACCACCATAGGTGTACAAACAGGAGAAGAATCTTCCATCAGGAACTTCTTCAACATCTCTTTCAGATATTTTTCTTGAGTGATAAATATTCCTATAGAGCTTTGATGTACTTGTAAACCAAGAAAGTATGACAGTTCGCCTATCATGGAAATATCAAACTCTGTTTGCATAGAGTTAGAAAACCATTGAACAGAGGAATAATTAGTATAGCCAAAAATAATGTCATCTACATAAACCAAAACAACCATTAAATCATCACCTTCAAACTTAATGTAGAGATTGCTGTTAACAAAACCTTTCTTGAACCCTTTGTCTTGCAAAAAATTGTCTAGACTATAATACCAAGCTCGTGGTCCTTTTTTCAGTCCATATAACGCCTTCTTCAACTTGCAAACATAGTCAGGATTATCTGTCAATGAGAATCCTTCAAGTTTCTGCATATATACTTCTTCCTCTAGATCTCCATTAAGAAATTTTGATTTTACATCCATATGATATACTTTAAAGTTTTTATGACATGAATATGAAATAAACATTTAGATGGCTTCCAATCTTGCCACTGGTGAAAAGCTTTCATCAAAGTCCTGTCATTTAACTTCTGCATACTCTTTACAGAGTAATCTGGATTTATTCCTAACATCTTGTCCTTTTTCATTCATTTTATTCTTGAACACCCATTTGGAGCCTATTACATTCTTATTTTCAGGTCTAGGAAGAAGCTCCCAAGTATTTTTCTTTTCAATCTAATCAAGCTTTTCATTCATAGATCTAATCCAATCATCATGCTTGTTGTCTTCATAATTGTTTTTAGGTTCAATCATGGATAGAAAAGAAATCTGAGATTGTTTTGAGTCTTTAATCAATTTCCTTCTTGTCTGAACTCCTTTATTTATATCTTCAATTATCTGATTTTCAGGATGATCCTTTCTAACAGTTCTGAGAGGTGGTTTTATTTCTTTCTGTTGGTTTGTGTTAGCCTGAGTATTTGTATCTTCATTTGGTTCAGATTCTTCTCTTTTTGATCCTTGGACTTGTTCATCTTTATCTTCAACTATATCTTTTGTGTTTGGTTCAGCACTGCTTATATTTCGGCCGAGGATTTCTTCATCAACTTTTATGTCGATATAATCAACCAATTTATGCAGCCTCTTATTGTAGCATCTATATCCTTTACTGTTTGTAGCATAACCTAAGAAGATACCTTCATCAGATCTCTCATCGTATTTGCCAATATTTTCATCATTATTCTTAATGTAACATTTACTCCCAAATACTTTAAAATGCTTGATTGAAGCAGGTCTTCCAAACCATAGTTCATAAGGAGTCTTCTCACTGTGTGGCCTGAGATGAGCTTTGTTAATAATATGAACAGTTGTATGGATTGTTTTCCACCCAATATGTCTGAGCAATATTCCTTTCATTCATCATTGATCTTGCCATCTGTTGAACTGATCTATTCTGCCTCTCAACTACTCCATTTTGCTGTGGAGTTCTTGGAATAGTGTATTCTCGTTTGATTCCATGTTTATCACAAAACTCTTTGAAGTTCCATGAGCTAAACTCTCCTCCTCTATCAGACCTTACTACCTTCAATCATTTTCCTGTTTGATTCTCTGTCAGAGCCTTAAACACTTTGAATTTTTCAATTGCTTAAGATTGTTCCTTCAAAAAGGCAACCCACGTTAGTCTAGAATAATCATCAATAATCAACATAAAATAGTTTTATTTTCCTGTACCTTCTTTTCTTGATGGTCCACATAAATCCATATGTACTAACTAGAGAGGTTTTTCTGTTGAAGGAAATTTTTGAGATTTGAACTGAGTGCAAGTAAGCTTTTCTATCTGGCAAGGTTTACAAACAGATTCATATGGCTTTGATATATTTGGAAGATCTTTTACTACCCCATTTTTTTTAAGCTTGATTATATGATCAAAATTTAGGTGTCCAAGTCTCTTATTCCATAGCCAACTTTCATCATATTTTCTTAAGTGGCATTCTTGTTTTTCTTCTTTTAACACATATACATTGTTTTCTGTTCTTATCCCTTTTTCAACCAGTTGTCCTGAATTCAAAGACTTTATTTTACAATATTTAGAAGTAAAAACAACTTCACACCCTTTGTCACAAACTTGAATGACACTTAGTAGATTATGTTTCAAACCATCTACAAACAACACATCTTGAGATTTTCCTTTTCCATTACTCAGGCTTACCATTCCTTTACCTTTTATTTTTCCTGGTGCATCATTTCCAAAAGTTACATTCCCTGATTTGTTTTCACTTAGAGTTAGAAACTTACTTTTGTCTCCAGACATATGTTTGGAACATCCACTAACAATATAGTAGGGATTCTTTTTGTCTTTGGGCTAATAACACTAATTCACATTGGTAATCTTCTTTCTTCTTCCAAACCTTGAAATTTTCAGCAGCATGATTTAGATCTGGCTTATAGTTCCTTAAGCGCCAGTCTGCAGCTTTATGTCCATAATTATGGCAGTTGTAACATTCTGTTTCACTGAATAACAAATCATAATGATTTTTATTCTCATAACTGTTGTTATGTTTCACCTGCGTCCTTCTCCCAGTCATGACATGATTTATAGTTTGTGATTGTTTGTTGCTTGCCTATCTCAATCTTTGTGGTGGAAGATAATTATTACTTGAATAACTTGATTGCTCATATCTAAATCTTAAAGAACAAGTTATAGATATGTGACCAAAGTTAGAACAAAAAAAACAATATCCACAGAAAAATCCTTTGTATCTAGAAAAAGGTTGTCTTCTTTGAGTGGGTCTATTTCTTCCATGTTGATAGTTTCTCTAATCTATAGATTCGGTTTTGGTACTTTTTATTTCATTCCTTCTTGGTGGAAGATTTTATTTCTTTGTTTCTGCAGAGTGGTTGTTTTCAATGATTGTAGATTTGACAAACTTGATGGGTTCTGTATTACTTGGATGATCACTACTTGATCCTTCTTCATAGCCCAAGACAACATTCAACTTTGGATTCCTTTGTTGATTTAGAATGGAAGTTAATTCTTCTGAGGCTTTGATACTTGATGTATTTTGGTGATACAATGCCTTAAACTTCTCCATTTCTTTTCTGTTTTTTACTATCTCTTCTTCTAAAGCTTCACACCTCACTTTCTTCTCTGATAATTGTTGTTTCAGAATGTCTTCTATTTTCTTTTCCTCTTCTAACTCCACTTTTACTAGAGCAAAGTCTTCATCAAGTTTTTTTATCATTCATTTTAAACTGCATCAACAACTGTTTTTGTTTTCTCTTCTTACATTTGAGTTTGTCAATTTCTTCCAAAGAACTGATTAATTCACCTTCCATATCCACCACAGCTTCTTCATCATCCATTTCACCTCCTAAATGTTCATCATCAAGATCTCCCATAGCCATAAACATAAAATCATTCACTTTGTCTTCACAGGATGAATCGCTATCTATGTCTTATAAGGGGTCATCATTGTTTGCACACAAACTTTTCTTTTTACTATATTTCTTAAAGTTGTATTTCTTTTCATCATCAGAGTTCTAGTCGTTTTTCTAGTGAGGACACTTAGATGCAAAATGACCTATCTTAACACAGTTAAAACATTTGAAGGGGAGCTGCCTTGATATTTTCTTGATCCTTTCTTTAACCTTCTCACAAATTTTGCCTCAATATTATTTAATTCTGAATCAATATTCTTGTCCGATTTAAACGATGCTTCTCGAGTCATGGATTTATCTTTGCTAACTCTCATTTCATATGCAATTAGAATTACTAGGAGTTGATCAATAGTCAGAGTTTTAAGATCATTTAGTTCTTCTATTGCAGAGACTTTTGGATTAAATTTATCAAGTAGAGATCTTAAAATATTTTGAACTAAAAATGATTCTTCAATTTTCTGACCAAGACCCTTCATGGAATTCACAAGCTCTTCGACTCTTAAAAAATACTTGCTGACTGTTTCATCTTCATTCATCTTTAGTTTTTCAAATTTCAATCTATATGTTTGAAGTTTGGCATCTTTTACTTTTTCATTTCCTTCATAACTGCTAATACGTTTATCCCACATTGCTTTGGTAGTTTCAAGATGCATCACCTTTACAAACTCAGCTTCATCAAGTCCATTCAATATAGCATTCATTCCCTTAGCATTAAACCTAAATTATAACTTATCATCCTTGGAAGCTAGCACAATAGGATTTACATATCCAGTCTCTACTACATCCCAAACATCAACACCTAAGGCCATTAAGTATGTTCTCATTCTAATCTTCCAGAAGGAAAAAATTGTTCCATCAAAGAAAGGAGACTTATTGGTTGAAGTCCCTTCATGAATTTTCATGTTTAAGCTTATAGATCTATCTTTAAATAAAGGAACTGGCTCTAATACCAATTGTTGAAAATACTAAGACAACTGAGAGGGGGGGTTGAATCAGTTGTTACTATTCTTAAACACTTTATGACTATTCAAACAATTTTTAATCTCTTCCAAGTGACCATCAATATTATACAACATATGAACAACATGAATAATGAACATCAGTCACACATAAGACATACACATAGACAAATTTTCACGAGGAAACCCATAAAGGGAGAAAACCTCTTCTTCTTCAAATGATAGGCAATATTTTAAGTTATGTACATCATCTATGTTTGAGAACCAACTCAAAGTGTGGCTACTACCTCTATTTTAGAAGCTCCAACTTGTTGAGAGCACCAACTCTCTGGTTTCTCTAGCACCCTCTAGAAGGAAGCATCAACTCCCTAAATGTTCCAGCACCAACTGGACTTATACAAGCACCAACTTGTTGAGAGCACCAACTCTTTGGTTTCTCTGGCACCCACTAGAAGGAAGCATCAAATCCCTAAATGTTCCAACACCAACTGGACTTATACAAGCACCAACTTCCATACAAAAAATTTTGTGTTTTTCCGAGCACCACCCTGCCACCCTGTTTTCTAGCCACAACTAGATGGAAGATACAACTTCCAATATTCAAGAACCAAATTGAATATTAGAGGACCACAGTCTTCCCTAGAACCACCCTACCTCCATGGTTAAGAATAAATTATTGAATAACAAACAATACATGTGTCTCACTTCTTACCCCTTCTTCTGTGTTCTACAATTCGTCTCTGCTTCTATTTATTCTGCAATTCTCCTCTGCTTCAAACTGTTTTGCAATTCTGCTCTTGCTTCTATGTTTTCAGCATCTGTTTCACATTTCTGAGTTTGTACCTTTCTTACAGTTTAACTCATTTTTCACTCAGAACAGCTAACTCCACACAGTCACAACATCTCCATTTTTATGTCCACTCCCTCTTCAGTTACACCTCGAATATCTTAGGGAAAAAAAACGCCTCAGCAACTAGATCGCCAACCATTAAAGAATCATGATTCAATTCAGCTAACTGAATCATAACTGAACAGTTAATCATGAAGAGAAATAGTATCCCTTCGATCATGTTTCCAAGTATTCAACATAGTTGGATTACAAGCACAAGGTATCACGTTTATTTCACGATTTTGCATTTTAGTATTATTGTGATGGGATTTCTTGACACTCCATGTCGTGATCTATGAAACTCTGAAAAGAAAAGAGATTAGATGGACTAGCTCCTTCCTTTCTTGTGACCATCGGCGGTGACCTGGCGCTTATCCACAAAGCACTTCGCAATTCACAACTTCAGGACTCATGTGATGAAGAGTCTCGAATCTTTATGTCGTAATCATCGAAATGGAGCTTCGCTGGATTGGCTCCTTCCCTTCTCGTGACCATCGACGATGACTAGCCGCTTATCCACAAAGCGTGCTTCGCGATTCACAACTTTTGTCGTGAGTCTCCTTGACTCCTCCAACACCTGGTATCTGAAACTCTGAAATGGAGCTAGATCAACGGTCCACACTCTCTCTTTGATCGATGACTCATATTAAGTCACGATTTTACATATCATGAGTTTCCACACCACGCTCCATTGACTCCTCCAATGTGCAAGTCAATGAAATTCTAATCTCTCACCACATGTCCTCCTCGACGATGGACGGTCCTCTTGCTTTCGAGATTTTGCAAGCCTAGTTCATCTTGTACTTAAAGATCATTCTCCTTCTTCTAGATCCAATGATGGTCGGTCCTCGCGCTCAGATCCAATGTTTGAGATTTGTTTTCCTCTTTTTTTTGTTCCTCCTATTTGTATTCAGATCTGACTCTCATCGGGAATTATGAATGGGTGATCCAACAATCATTGTTGATCTTCACTGTTAATCTTGCCATGCCATCATCATTGTGCTATTGATTGTGTTGATCTCACCATCAATTCGTTGCACTTTTGATTGTGTTGATCTTGCCATCAATGACAAACACACTACCTACATCTTTTGTTTGTAAATATGCCAACACTTTGTTTAGTGCCGAAGGAATGACTCAGATAGGTGAATGGTCTAGGTTCAGAAATCAGGACAACTATTCTTCCTTGCTTGAGAAGAATAGTCCAGATAGCTCATCATTTATGTTTTACCCTTTGAGGGCATATGCTCTTCCAGATCTCACAAATGTGAGTGGAAGAATGACCTATATGATTCAGTTTATATCATAATAATGTTTTATGTGCAGGTTGATGATATGATCATTATGGAGACTGTATGTCTCCGGACAATAGATGTATACTACTGTGGTGGATGTGTTCCATTGATTGTGAGTATATGTCACTGATCAAGTATCTGTGTGCTACTTGGTGTGGTAGTGTACCACTGGATTGTAGTTGTGTACTACTATGGATAGAGACAGTTGTGTTCTATCAAGTAACATTGGTATGATTTCCTTGAAAACTATCGATTGTGTTGGAAATGATTATCAGCTATATGGATGATCAATGGATAGAGATTCCCCAGACGAAACATGGTCCAGGACATTTATTCTTCTAGGACATATGTCCGGATTAGAAGAATGGCTCTTACGTCACTCTATGGAGTGAGTGACTTATCCAACATCATGTCTGATTACTCAGATGGAGTATGGTTTCGAGAGATGATGCAACTTATGACATTGATAGTGATGATGGTGCTCATGATCTAATCATGATTTAGTATATACGACTATGTTGAAACTACCAGGTAAACGATATGTTTGTGCTCAAGACCATTACCTTCAATACCTCCCTAGCTAGGAGGGAGTGTTAATATTATGGTTGTCGTGGGAGTTATTTACCTCCACATGTAAACCTAACGAGAATAGAATATTTCAGGAAGCAAGAAGAAACCCTAATTAATTAGTTATAACCCTAGAAGATAAGTCAACTCAAGAGAATGACTTGTATTAGGTTATTAACATCCAAGAGAAGAAGTCGGCTAAAGGAAATATTATATACTAAATAATTAGTACCTAGAATGAGAAGTTAGCCTAGGTAGTCTGCCAAAATTAGTATAAATACAGGAGGTTAGTCTTCATTTTGGCTAGTATTCTCAGAACTACAAAAGCAACACTTGTGCACATTGCAATTGGCCACTTTGTGTGCAAGTTTGGAGGAGAGTTGTTGTTGCAGTTGCTAGAGCCAGAAGATTTCGATTTTGGCTTGGACTCTCTCTTGGTTATGGTTTGGACTCTCTGATCAGCTCTTGTTGCTTTTTCTTGGTGCGCTATCCTTGGAGAAAGGTCCACCACCTTTTTTTGGGCTATCCATTCTAGGGTTCTCTTCCAGAATGATTCTTTGCCCAGGTTAAGGTGCTCGAGGGTGGCTTCGGTCTATGTTTGGGTGACAATATATCTATATTGTCTATGGTTAAATGATCACATCCATTATATTCTAACAATGCTAACATGGAAGGTCTGTATTACTGACATGGCAATGCCATATTGCTGACATAGCAATTGTGTTGGCAAGGTACATGAACCAGTCAGGTTACAACACATGGCATGTAGGTGGACCAATGGTATGGTGCCACATGGCCCAGACATGGGCTGCCATGTGGAACCCCTCCATGGTGTAAAACGTTTTTTTGGCCTCCACAGGTTTTGAACCTGCGACCTCCAGGCGTGGGAATGACTTGGAGTAGGCCAGGTTACGAGCCCTCTTGCCACATGTTCCTTACACCATATGCTTCAAACTTTCTTTTAAGTTTGACTTCTATGTTTCATCTAGGTGTAGAAAGGGTTGGGGATAAGCCTGAGCCCTTGGTCTCAACCTTATATCATTGTAGCCAAGGGCGCGAGGAAACATAGGTGTCGGCCCATGGACACTTCACACCACATGTGAGGACCAAATGCATGGGAGTTCCAACGGTCAGCTAGGACGCGGCCATATGGAGCCCATGCGACCGACACCTCTACCCTTTTAGGTGCTTATCCCTCTAACTATTCGACATAATGCCTAAATTTGTAGGATGCATGTGGGTGCTGGGTTTAGGAATGAGAAATGCCCAGAAACCAGGTTCAATTCACACATGTGCATTTTGAAGGAGCAGAGACAACAAAGAATTGGGAAAACTTCCAAGAAGGGATTCCAACTCAGGTTTTGGCCAAACCAGGTGTAGGAAGAGCCCAACTAGAGGGTTTTAAAAATTTTGGATCCATTGAAGCCATCTATTTTGCATTTTTATCATTGTAAAGCACTGATTTTGACACTTTGAGCATTAATAAAAATGATCCATTGCAAGCTGGACCAGGAGATGTATCCCAAAAGAGGGGTGAACTCCTTTATCATTTTGTTGTGTTAATGTGTTTTTTTATGGTTGTTTATGAATGTTTATGATGCTCATGACTAATTAAAAAATCATTAAGTTTTATGTGTTAGTAACTCGATCCTATTACCCAAGAACATACAAATTTCAATTGTAATTTTAAAGAGACTCAAGCCTTTTCATTTTCAGATCAAGTTGGTATCAGAGCATAGGTTTTTGAAGGTTTGATTGTTTGCAAGCGTTTGTTTTTTTATGCTTACAAGGTTGAATCTTGTAAGGTCTTTGTCCCCACAGAGTCTTATAAAACACATGTTAAAAGAATAGAGAGTAAATAAATGTTTTTCTGTACAATTTAATCTTCAGCATTTAACCATAACTTATTCAACATAAATTAAATTTATCAACATCATGAAAGTAAATTTAATAACAACCATATAACACAACAAATTCATGAAATTACTTACCTCTGTCTGATGCTATTTCTCAAATCTCCATTTGTCCTTGCTACTGCTCTACCCAAACTCCACCCAAACTGTGCCCAAAATTGAATCTTTCCTCCCTGCCAGCTAGGAACAGAGCCTATCTGGCTCCCTAGCTCCAGGATTCTGTGAGGATTCTTGGCCCCTGAGCCCAAAACTCCCAGAAACCTAGTGCACCCCTGTAACAGTCCACCCAAACTCCAAAACCAAAAAAATATCCCCCAAACAGAAAATACAGTCCCTGCTGTCAAAATGCTCCCTTACCCCAAAATTCCAAAAGTCCTTCTCCCGGATGCCTCTTTCCCCTCATATCTTTCCCCTCGTATCTTTCCCCCATTCACCGCCTCCTACCTTCCTTTAATTCCACCCACCTTATCCCTCCATTCAATACCCTATCTCTCCATTCAATGCTTTATCACTTCTTACGTAAAGTTTTCTAATAAATAATAAATTAAAAGTTATTAAGCCTTTAATTCGTTACCCCAGACATTAAATGTGTTAAGTAATCAATTAATTAGTTAATCAACATATATTAAACAACAAATAAATAATTCTTTAATTAATTAATATTATTAATAATTAATCATTACTTAACTAATACACATTAGGACAATTAATTATTTGATTAAAACTATTCTTGATAAACCTTAAGCAACTATTTAGCTAGGGTTGTTGCATACACGGGAAAAGAAGCATGGTTCACACATTCCTAACAAATAACTGACATTATTAGTAAGTAAGCCAAGAAACCCATATATACTAGTGTACATGTGTAAGAAATGCATGTGTATCTAGTACATACAAGTCTCGTTCATGTAGTAATATCAATAACTATCATCTTTATAGTAATTTCCATATGCATCCAATCCATTCAACAAGACTATTCATTTTATAAAAGAAAATAAACCAATCAAATGTTTGTGAAATCCTTTAAT
>SNQJ01S0038787.1:9533-31655 GCA_010110895.2 Picea sitchensis | reverse complement strand
CCAACATAAGACAAATCTCCATACACTCTCAACTATTTCTACTCATCCTTCCTCCCTAACTTACTTCCATCTTCCATTCCTATCCTTCCTCTCCTGCACTATCTTGGAGCATCAACTATATTGACCTAACTCCAGATAGAACCCATAAGCAAAAGTGTCACTATCTTGACCAAGCTTCCCCAGCAGGCAACTGACAGTCATCATCACACGTCTAGGGGAGCGTTAGCTAATATCCTCCTCCCATGACTTCAGGTTTTGGAGGATACACGGTGGGAAATGCCTCCACCCCTCCTAATAGGACTAGGGTCCACACCCTACAATGGAGTATATAGTGGCACCATGTTGCTGGGAGCATTGTCATCGTCTATTTGGTTTTGGGTAGTCTCACCACCTGAAATCCCGCACTGGTCCACATATCATAACAATGCATCCAAACCAATATAATTTCACATACAAAGATTCATACCATTTTGTTTCTCGGCCAATGGTCAAGACATCCACTTTCATCATCATTATCCCTTGGCTATTTCATAGCCCATAACATGCAGATTAGTCTGTAACAAAAACTCATACATTTTTATGCATTATCATCATGTAATTGCATACAACCATAATTTCAATTCGGTATCCGCGTATCAACAACTTAACATCAAAGTTGAATAGATCTCATAATATCCCATAATTCAATTAATGTTACCCATTCATAGAATTATCATTTACATAATAGATTGCATCATATCCAACATCATTCAAATAGCATTTAAACCTTCATAGGATTCTCATTCACACAATGTATTGCATCATATCCATCATCATCAATAAAATTTAAACATTCATAGAATTTACATTCACATAGTAGATCGTATCATATCCATCATCATCAATAACATTTAAACATTCATAAAATTTACATTCTCACAATATATCACATCATATCCATCATTATTAAAATACATTTAAACATTCATAAAGGTTCATACGTCTTAAAAGTTTAGGTGTATCATTTAATAGTTTCACTGTGAATAGAAAATAAAGGTGTTTAGGCCTCAGGTAATCCTAGTTGTCTAAGTCAAAAGGTGGCGTTACATACACCCCACCTTCGAGAAACATATTCTCGAGGTGGTCAAAATAGTGAAGGATAATCTCATCGTAGTGTCTCGGCGTCTTCCCAAGTAGCATATCCTGGACTATACTTGTCCCACTGGACCTTAACTTGGTCTACTAGACGGTTCCTGAGCTGTCAGACTCTACGATCCAATATGCGTAATGGTTCTACCATGAGAGTTCCCACGTCTGATACCTACAATTCCTTCCAATTTATCTTATGTGATTCATCAGCAACATAATGACGTAGAACAGATACATGAAAAACATTATGAGTTTTATGCAAGTGGGGTGGCAGTATGAGATGATAGGCAACGGGTCCAATTTTCTCTTGGATTTTGAACGGTCCTATAAATCGAGGTGATAACTTTGTCCCCTTTGTGAACCATATAGTACTCTTATTAGGCCTGATACGAATGAAAACTTGGTCTCCCACGTTATAACTTTGGTCGGTCCTGTGTGCATCCGCATAACTTTTCTGCCTATCCTGTGCTTCCTTTAGTCTCTGCCTAATTTGAATCACCTGTTACTCCATCTCTTGAATCAATTCCAGCCCAACTGTTACTCGGTCTTCTAATCTATCCCAACTCAACGAAGTTCTGCATGTCCTTCCATACAGAGCTTCGTAGGGTGGCATTCCGATGGAGCTATGAAAACTCTTATTGTAGGCAAACTCTACCAAAGGTAGGTACTTCTCCCAATGGGTTTGATTATCCATGACATACATCCTAAGAAAGTCTTCCATGACTTAATTTACTCTCTCAGTTTTCCCATCTATTTCAAGATGATAAGTTGTTCTTAGGTTCAACTGAGTTCCCAACGCTGACTGCAAACTTGTCCAAAACCTAGAAGTGAATCTGGAGTCCCTATCTGAAATGATCTTCTTAGGTATCCCGTGCAAACAGATAAGCTCACTTACAAACACACTAGCCACATCAGTGACATCGTAAGTGTCTCTAACCAGAATAAAATGTGCACTCTTGGTTAACTTATCAACTATCACAAGAATGGCATTATGTCTATGAGATGTGAGCAGAAACCCCACAACAAAATCCATAGAGATGACTTCCCACTTGGACATAGGGACATCATGTGGTTGTAGGAGGCCTGTCGGGTGGTGGTGGTTAGCTTTCACTTGTTGACACTCGAGGCACTTGGCGACGAAATGGGCCACATCGCACTTCAGGCCTACCCAAAAGAAGAGCTTCCTCATGTGTGCGTACATCTTCTTCACACCCGGATGTGCACAATAAAGTGCTCTATGAGCTTCCTTCAGTATGATGCTTCGAATAGCCCCATCTTCAGGGATGTACATCCTTCCCCGATATCTCAATAGTCCATCTACTTCCAAACTATATCCTTCATACTTTGGATTTAATTTCCTCCCACTATGGAGGTTTGAAGTAACCTCTAGATACCAACTGTCTCCTTGGAGTTGCGTCAACACACATTCCCTCGGATTGACCTTTAAGGGTACCAAAGAGAAGACACATTGTCTCCTACTCAAGGCATCTGCAACCACATTTTCCTTTCACTTGATGTATGAAATATCAAAATCATACTCACTCATAAACTCACTCCATCGTCTTTGCTTGGCATTAAGATCCCTTTGAGTGAAGAGATGTTTTAAACTTTGATGGTCTGTTTTGAGCTCAAAATTTCGCCCCACAAGATAGTGCCTCCAAAGTTTCAGAGCTAGCATTACAGCTGCCAACTCTAAATCATGAGTAGCGTAAATCTCTTCATGTTTCTTCAACTTCCTTGATGCATAAGCTATCACTCCTCCATCCTGCATTAGCATGGCCCCCAACCCTTGCTTCAAGGCATCCGTGCAGACTGTGAAGTCCTTTTCCATATCTGGAACTCGTAGAATTGGCACACTAGTTAGTAACCTCTTAAGCTTGATGAATGCACTATCACATTCTTTTGTCAATTCACACCTGACCCCCTTGCACTGCAAAGTGGTGACGGGTTTCACTATTTTTGAGAATCCTTCCACAAATCTCCGATAATAACCTGCTAGCCCCATGAAGCTTCTGACCTCATGGGCATTTTTCGGCACTGGCCACTCCATAATGGCCTTTACCTTTTCTGGGTCCACAAAGATTCCTTCACTGGAAATGATATGACCTAAATAGTGGATCTCTTTCTAGAAGAAGGAACACTTCGACAACTTCCCAAACAATTTTTTCTCTCTAAGACAGGATAACACCACTCGTAAGTGTTTCTCATGCTCTCTTTCGTTTTTGGAATAGATGAGGATGTCATCTAGAAAGACTTGTACAAAACAGTCTAGGTACTTCCGGAATACTCTGTTCATGAGGCTCATGAATACTGTTGGTGCATTGGTCAATCTTAAAGGTAATACGACAAACTTGTAATGTCCAAACCGAGTTCGAAAGTCAGTTTTTGGGATATCTCCTTCTTTAATCTTTAACTGGTGATACCTTGATCGCAAATCAATCTTTGAAAATACTGTCGCTCCTTTCATTTAATCAAAGAGGTCATCTATTCATGGCATTGGGTACCTATTTTTCACTGTAGCATGGCTCAAGTCCCTATAATCTATACACGGTCGTAAGGAACCATCCTTCTTCTTCACAAAATTTATTGGTCCGCCCCAAGGTGAGACACTAGGCCTTATTAGCCCTAAGTCTAGTAACTCTTTCAACTACATTTGTAACTCACAAAGTTCCAGGGCTGTCATCCAATATGGAGTCTTGGAAATTGGTTCTGCACTAGGTTTTAGCTCAATAGTAAAATCAAGCTCCCTCTCACGAGGTAACCCTGGTAACTCATTCGGAAAAACATCCTAAAATTATGACAATACTAGGTACTGATCTAAGGAGGGTCCTTTCCTTTCATTCACCGCTTCCACTACATACAGTCGACACCCTTACCTCATGCACCCCTTAACCTTCATAGTTGAGATAAAGCGTAGAGACACTCATCTCCGTACACCATGGATCTCTACTAGTCTTCCTTCATCGTTGACACAAAGCACCCTTTTTGTGAAACAATCTACCATAGCTCGATGGGATTATAACCAATCCATTCCAATGATTAGGTCATACGCCCTGAGAGCAGTAACATATACCTTCAACCTGGTAGTGCACACTCCTAGGTATACTATACAATTATCAACGCTAGGCCCTACCGCTTGTTTTTCCCCCAAGGCCATCTCGACTTGTTTAAAGTCATCGTGCTCGTAGGCTGCCAACCCACTCTTTTCTAAACTAGATGGTCAAATGAAACTATCTGTCACACCAGAATCAAATAAAATCTTTACATTGATATGATTTAGCATACCTGACGACTCCACCACCGTGGATTGATGTTTGGCCTGGAGATTATTAACTGCTGCGTAAATCTAGTGGCTTCTACTTGCTCTTCCCATCGGGGCCTTTCCCTCTCTACACACAAATCCTGATTGTAACTCTGGGAAGTCACGCTGATAATGGGGTCCTCCGCACCCCTAACAGGTAACACAGGATTGAACCTATGCACTTTTATGTGACTATCCCTGAAATGAGTTCCTTCCCATAGAACCCCTGCCCCTACTAGCTTCTCCCTGAGATGGTCATGGACCTACCTGCGTCGTTGGTGATGAAGGAGATGCTGCACTCGTTGCCATTGAAATCCTTGTGGCTATTTTCCTTGGCGCAACTCTGTTACCATATGGAGGTGGCCTTGAGCCCCCTCCCTTGGGAAATGTCCTAGGGGCCTTCCCCACAAATCCAGGATGATGCGGAAAGGTCAGTCTCATACCTCCAATTAAGTTCATGTGTTCCACTGCATAACACACATTTTCAATAGCTTTCGCTACTGAAGATGGTTTCCACATCAGCACCATAGCCCTTATCTTAGGGTTTAGCCCATAGACAAAGCATTCTTCTTGTTGTTGGTCATTATCCATGTATTAGACATATTTGACCAATTCCATAAACCTGATCTCATATTCTTCTACGGCCCTGTTTCCCTGTACTAGAGCATGAAACGCTCCTACCTATTGTTCCTCATAGTAAGCTGACAGATATTTCCTTCGGAACCTCTCCCCGAAAAGTTCCCAAGATACGGTGTCTGGGGTAAGATGCAGTTGCCTTTCCAGGTTGCTCCACCAGTTCAAGGCATTGTCTATTAACTAAAAAATCTCTATCTTCACCTTTGAAGTGGATGCATAGTCTCTTAAGGAAAAACACCTTGTCATGCCTTCCAACCATGCTTCTGCACGTTCACTGGGACAACCCCCGACAAGCTTTGGAAGTTTTATCTTCTGCAGTTCTCTAGTGATGTCTTTGGGTGGAGGTCGTCCCCCTAAATCCCTCGACGCTTCTGGATTACCCGTTCCAGATGGTCAGGGCTCCACTTCAATCCCTATTGGTTGATGCCCCTTTAAAGTCTCATTTATGACCTCCAAAGAGTGCAGTATGAGAGCTATTTCAGGCAATGGTGGTGGCGGCGCTGGCGGTCCCTGCGATGATGCCCCTCTGCCTCGATTTCCTCGAGTCCTAACCATCCTGTAGGATTTAACCTACATCAACCAAAGTTGTCAGGGCGAGTTCAAGGACATTTCACATTTGCACAACTTAAACTAGAAAATAGGGTTAGGCGTAAGTTTTGTTTTTTACTTGTCTGTAAACAGACATTACTCTCTTTAGGGGAGGTGGCTAGGTTGGGGTTAAAGCGTCTAAGATTGATGTTTTCCCCTAAGAAAACTATTGACCCTCTCCCTGGTAGTTACGCTAGCACTGTACCATACTCCCCACAGTGCATCAGATCTCTTATATGGTGCTTTCTATTATACCCCTATTCTACCCTGACTATTTCCAATAACCTGCATCAAACTCTCACTACTCTACAAGGGCTTTTAACCTATAAATTATAAAGTTACACTATTACATTCATTAATCAAGGGGATATATATATGATTAATAATCATAGGTTTCAAACCCATTATTAACATTAAAATTTTATAATGTTAATACGTTGTGCACAATATGCTCCCATGCGGGCTTGGTGCTTAGCTCTAGCTTGTGGAATGGAATGGAAGGGCTTGGCGCTTGGCTCGATGGTTGTGGGCATGGAACTCGGTGCTTGGTTACTTTGGATAATGGGAGATTATACTTCAGGATAGTACTTTGTCACTATTGATAATTAATTTATTTACATATGAATTTATTTTATAAAAGTGATATTTGTGGCGCGTTGGTGTTTGTTCATTTCTCAAGGCTTGGGCTTGGTGGGTGGTCGTGGGTTCAAAACCCATGGACTCCAAACTTATTTTTTTATGACCTTATTATATATATATATATATATATTATAATTAACACATTTTTATAAAAAAATTCCTTTTCTCATTTTTATTGTTTATACCTTTATTCATTTTTATTGTTTATCTTTTTTTTTTTCTTTTTTTTTATAATTAACACAATTTTTTTTAACAAATTTTTATATGATAAAAAAAAAATCATAATTTAAAAGAATTTTTTAAAAGAATTAATTAAAATGAAAAAAAATTATTAAATAAGAGAAATTTTAAAAGAAATAATAAAAAAAATAAACAAAATTTTCTTTTTATATTTGAAGTACGACATCATGGGTGCATGAGGTCCATGTGCCCTCCTTCCCAGGGCTCTCATCCTCAACCCTAAATTACTCTTGCCTTTATCTCCTCGAAATCTAGCCTCACTCGACCCTTTTCATTCTTGTTTTTTTCTTCAAACGCTCTGTAGAGGTGAAGGATGAGGTCGACGGCCATGTCCATCTCCCTTCTCGGTCGACCCTGGTATCTACGAGTTCTAGGAATGGAGGGCGCATCGAGAACAGTGGCACGTTCCCTTCGCTCTCTTTTTTTTGGCGATTGGGCTCCATGTGAGGCCGCCCCTTGTGGGCCTATCCTCCATGTGATTAGGTGCTCGGTTGATGGCTTGAACTTGTCTGTTGTAGATTTGCTTGTCAATTTTCTAACTTGTCTGGCAATTTTCTGAATAGATCTGTCATTTGTTTGTTTGGTTCATGGAGTCGAGGGTTCCATTCCCATCGATTTCCATAACCCGTAGCTCTCTTTTTTTTTTTGACTCGGTGTTTGTGCTTGGTTTATGTGTGGGCTTGTGGACACGTAGTGAAATATCTTGCTCCCTTGTGGGTTCCTCCTCCCTGTGAAATAAATAATGGTCTCGGTTGAATTGTGTTGTGTTGTGTCTTAGTTTACATGTGAGCTTGTGGATGTGTAGTGCACTTGTTACGCCCCTGGTGGGATCTCTTCTTGGTGCTCTGCCTCAAGCTCTGGATGGGAGTTTGGTTGGTGCGTTGGTCTTGTGTATTGGTAGAGTGTGTGGCTTAGTGGTTGGTTGTGGTAGCAAATCCCTCGTGGGCTTGTAAATTCTAACCTTGTACAATATCTACTGTAAACTGATATTCAGAAAAGAACAGAAAAGATACAATGGAAAATAAAAACATTACACAGATATTTTTCACCTGGAAACCCAAACCGAGAAAACCAGCACATATTATATTCATACATTGTGTTACATTGTTTACAATACAATATACATATAGGAGCCAACGACACCCAAAACCCTAACCCAATGACCTGGATTCGTCCAAAACCCTAATTCCTTAACTGGAAATAGAAAATCATCGACAAAAACCATGTGCCAAAAAACCACCTAAGTATCATGTGGTCCTGGAAATATGTCATCCCGGAAATATGTCGTCTCGAAAATATGTCGTCCCTGTAATATGTCGTCCCAGAAATATGTCGTCCCGGTGCGAAAAACAATTTCAGGGGCGCTGCCCCCAAACCCCCGCGCGAGGGGCTCTGCTCCCCTGCACCCCCCGAGGGGGGGCCTAGCACCCCCCCCTCTAACCCCCCTGCGTGCCCGACGCAGACGCTCAGACACTACTACTCGTGCGTGGGAATGTGTATGGTGCGTGTATTGGGTGCTGACGTTTGGTGGCTTACATACCACTTTGGGGGCCTGCTTTTATAACTTTACTGGGCTGACGTCTGGGTATACTTTGTGGCTGGTGGTAGCGTACCCAGCGTGCCTGGCGCGGCGTTTTGCTGGAACGGGGTTGCAATTCGACATTCGGGGCGGCAATTGCGGGTCCTCTGCGCCAGAGAACTGCCGTGCGGAACGCTGGCTGGTCTGGCGAACCTTTGGTGTCGCTGTCGTGATGCTGCTGATATTATAAAGTGAAGACGTCGTAACGATGATGGTAGGGTTCTTGTGCTGCGTACGCTCGCTGGCGTTTAAGCCGTGCAGAACGTGGTATTTTGCTGCGCCGCTGCCGGTGGCGTTCGTGTTTCGCGGTTTGAAGGACGCCACCGGCATTAACCATTCCCGGCTTGTTGCGCTATGGCAGGGACAGGCATTTTGCGGTCTGCTGGGTCAATGGAGCTGGTGCGGCTCCGCAGGCCTTCGTGATGACCGATACCGGTTAACGATAAAGCGGCTGGCGTTTAATTACGAGCCTTTGAACGTTTCAGGCGATCGCTGCCGGTTTTGGTACACGTAGAGCTCCATGTGCCGTATGGTCGTGCGACCGTCGAACGGACGGGACATATATCTTCGTGCCGGACGTTAGAATAAACACTGGAATGGACTGGCGGTTTGCAGACGCCTGCTGCGCCATTCGAACCTGCGCCGCCATTGTAACCTTGGTTGACAGGGTTTATGGCGATGTACTTGTTTCATTTTGATGAAAGGTTGACGCCAGATGTTAAAACATTGGACGACGGTTTCATCACAGACCATTAAGGTGAACTGCTCATGACGTAATGCAGGACCGGTAGTCATTGAATTCGTTGTTTGTGCGATTATAAACGGGCCAGTTGGTATGAAATCTTTGGGATAGCGTTTTGAGCGTAGGTTTTGATGCATTTGGGTCACCTTGCGTGACGTTTGATGAAGATTTGTTGCCGGGATCCCCAATGTGAATGTTGTCTTACATCCATCTGTTCTATTTCAAATCAAATGCAACAACGGATAACATAAAATCTTAGCAGAGTTAACCGTAGCGGAGAAAAAATCTCCACAAAATCAATTCCCTCAACACAGGAATAACCATTTACTTCCACTATCCAAACTTTGTATTTCTCCACTTTCCTTCTGCATTCAACTTCTTTTAAATACCATTTGCTGCCAATGGGCTTTCTTCGAGTCAGCAACTCTACTAGATCCCAAAACTCATTCTTATCCAAAGATGCCATTTTCTTCTTCCATGGCCCTTTCGAGATATTTCCGTATAGAATCCACTGCCTCACGGCAGGTTCTAGGATGTATTGATGAATAGACAAAAGAGAAGAAAAAGTTGAACGAAAATTAGATGGACTATACCTTTACGGTAGCCTTCTTTATCAAACCAATCTCCTCCAATTCTGTAGTATGAGGATCTTCTTCTTCGATTCATGTTCTTATGTAGATGCTTCATCATCCTTTAAATCAAACTCTATCTTCTATGGTTCTTCCTTACATGGTAGGACTAAATGTTGGCATGTTATCCTTCATTTCTCTAAATGCACCACATCATCTATACACTACCTTCTTAGTTTCGGGTTCCCAAAGCTTATAACCTTTGAGACCATCTTTATATCAATAAAGATACATTTTTCAACAATCTAACTTAATCAGCTTATCCATCTTACTCCTTTGGAACATGAACATATAAATCACAGCCAAATACCTTAATATATGTGAGAGAAGGTTCCTTACACCAGTCCATACCTATTGTGGATTCGCATACTAACAACGATGGGGTGATGTTGACTAGATAACGTCGGTACCACTACCTCGCGGAATTCTTTGCTATCAGGCACCTTGAGCACATTACACCTTGCTTTTCATCAACATGCCATTCATCCTTTCTGCAACCCCATTCTGTCGAGGATTGTATGGAATTGAATCACCTTGCCTTGCTCTTGCACTTCTTATAGAATTCTTCAAAATCACTTCCAGCAGAACGCTCTGCCATTGTATCCCTCAAGCGCGGCTGAATTTGTTTCTGTTTGATTCCTCAACCGAGGCCTAAACTCTTAAATCTATCAAGACTTGATTTCTTCTGTGGGGGAAATATATCCAAGTTTTCACCTCGAGAAGTCATCTATAAATGAGACCCATAGATACATAGATTTTTCCCAATGATGGGATAGACACAAGTCCAAAAACATCATTGGCGAACTGGATGTAAATTCATACGCCCTCGTTGCGCAAAGGAATCTTACCCGATTACGCTTCCCATATAGACAATGTTCGAGAAATCAAAATCCGAGGACAAATTAAGACATACCTTCAACCCTTACCTTTACCACATGGTAGTTGAAGACCCTTCTGCAATATGCCCAGTCTTTGATGCCACAACATAACTTACTTTTCTCTAGAGGCTAGTAGGAGTTTTTTTTCTTCAGCTTCAATATCAAGAGCAATGGAATATTACACCCATCACTAATAGTGCTTCCTAACATCTTATCTGAGTTCCAAACCGAACTCCGTTATCAACACCATTGCTCCTCGTACCATCCTACTAAGTTCCCTTTTCAAAAATTATTTTACCCCAACATCTTCCATTTTCTTACAAAAATCAAATTAATGTATACACGGGATGTGTAGAATACCAGGCAGTGTTCTAATCCTTAAATCTATGAGTCTCAACTTGACCCTTCAGCACTTCCTATGATTACGGTTGTGAAGTCGTTACCCAAAACATTACCTCCATCATACTTTTCATGTCAGCGAGAACCACTCCCTATAGGAGTCATAGCGAAAGGATACTGAGAATCGATCAACCATGCCTCATATGATCTTCATATTATTGCTTAGAGAGGACAAGTACATCCCTCAGCAACCTTCTTCCTTGGAGGTCTTTTCTTACGTAGAAGAAGATTCTTCAAATCCCTTCTTTTCTCAACTTTGGATCTACACTTCTTCTTGTAGTACCCTTCTTTCCCACATCTCCAACATACCCTCCCAAAATTTCCAGGAGATTTAGAACTACCCCTAGATTTAGATCTCCCGCCGAAATTAGATTTATTTTACTCTTGAGACATCCTCTTACCAAATGCATCACGTGCTATGTCCTTCATATTCTTTTTATTATCATCTCCTCACGAAACAGGGGCAGGGACCGCGACAGGCACCCAAAGAGTTGTATTACTACCTATGGACACAACCGGACTATCCTGAGTCAGTAAAGAACACAAAAAGCACGATACATTTATCTTCATTTGAAATTTTAGTATCAACATGCTAAGCTGACTTACCCACGGTATTGAAAGGCGTTCCAGATACCTCGCACTTATAGAGTCTCATCTCTCATTCGGTTGCCGACTGCTTTTCGAGAGAATAGTTTATTTACTAGGGACTTTAAATGATACAACTTCCCCAACACCATAAATGCCTTTATAGCTTCCCTCGACACGTCCGGTATCTTGAATCGGGGAGGAATACCGGTCGAATTGTGCTCTTGCCTTAGATCCATCTTTTTCCAGGTCATCTCTGAAGTTCAGCCAGGTGCGATTACTGAATCTGTGATCCACTGATCTCATCCGCAAAGATCTTCATCTTGAGATTCCACGATAAAGCTTTTCCCATTAAACTTCTCGGTCTCCAAATGCTGAATTGCTTTGTTTCTTTTCGCCTAGAAACAATAGATCTCCCTTTGTAACAAGGCTTATCGGTCTTGGGCCAAAACCATGATGACAAAATCTGGAAACCAATAAAGCTCGATGCAAATGTAAATTCTAACCTTGTACAATATCACTTTGCAG
Source organism: Picea sitchensis (assembly GCA_010110895.2). NCBI lineage: Eukaryota > Viridiplantae > Streptophyta > Pinopsida > Pinales > Pinaceae > Picea > Picea sitchensis. The sequence goes on along the minus strand of SNQJ01S0038787.1, from coordinate 19,783 downwards.
TAGATATTGTACAAACAGATATTCAGAAAAAGATACAATGGCAAATACAAACATTACGGAGATTTTTAGCTGGAAACAAGCAGGGAAAACTGACATATATTATATTCATGTTGTGTTACATTGTTTACAATACAATATACATATAGAACCCGGTATCAAAACCTAACCAATGACACACAATATACATATAGGAGCCAGCGGCATCCAAAACCCTAACCCAATGACCTGGATTAGTCCAAAACCCTAATTCCTTAACCGGAAATAGAAAACCATCGGCAAAAACCATGTGCCGAAAAACCACCTAAATATCATGTGGTCCTGGAAATATGTCGTCCCGAAAATATGTCGTCTCGGAAATATGTCGTCTCGGTAATATGTCGTCCCAGAAATATGTCGTCCCGGTGCGAAAAAAAATTTCAGGGGTGCTGCCCCCGAACCCCTGCACCCCCTCTAACCCCTCTACGCGCCCGACGCAGATGCTCAAACACTGATACTCGTGCAAAGAATATAACACATACCCAACAGGGCTCTTTCCTCAACTTAACACTTGGTGCAAGTGTTGGATAAAGACAAAGAGTCTCTTTCACATTCACCTTTGCTCCTTCCTCACCTGGCAGCAGTGCCATGGACAGTAGGAGAGTATTACATTGCAGGTGACACAGATTTTTTTGTTGAACACGTGGGGTATCCATAGAGACCCCGCTATTTGGGAACATCCCATGGATTTTGAGCCGGAAAGGTTTATGAAAAGCGAGCCCAAGTCTACCCAGGTGCTTGGCGCCTAGTTGTTTAGCGCTGACTTGTTTAGAGTTTGTTCGTATGTCGTTGCTTTGAGTGATAGTGCTCGACTTCTCAAACGGTGGTGAAGCTCCCTCCATGAAGTTGTTTACCATTCGGATCTGGCTCTCTTGAGATAAGTGCAGTTGTTCACTTGGTCTTGTTTGTTTCCTGTGGCATTGATAGTGAATATTTGTGCTGGGGTAAGACAAAAGCCCCTTTGTAGAGAAATCTTCTTGCTCACTTAGAGCGATGGCACAGTTTGTTTTGAGAGGCAACAATAATAAGGTTGTAGCAAATTCTTTGTGTTTCTACGATTCTCAATGCGTAACGAGCCTCGAACACTTTGCCACATTTGACTCAGCTCACGGACCGTGGTCAATAGACAGAGATTGGGCCTCAGACCCAATAAATTGAGACATGTAGTGCATATTCTATACTCCTCATTACTCTTCCTTAGTGCTCCATGTGCACACACTATATTTGTTAGAATAGGGTGTTATATAACCTGGAGATTGGGCTAGTTGAACGTAGACCCAATAATTTATTATTATATTTTTTTTTTGGTGATTAGGCCTTAGACACGTAGTGCATAAGAGATATGCCCCTCATGAGCTCTCCTCAGTTTAACGCTTGGTATTCATACTTGGCGTTAGGATTTCATATGCAAATAATTGATTTGGAAAGTGGGCCTCGACCCAATAATTTTATTATTATTATTTTTTGGTTCATTTCTATTATTTTTTTTTTTTTTAAAACGCGTAATGCACTACCATGGCCCCTTTTAGTCTCTTGATGTGGGTGTTTTCGATACTTGGGCTCCTCCTCGTGACCTGGTCCTTTAGCGCTGACTTGGTGTAGATTCGAGCATTGAGTTTGTTTGTCGGGCTTGAACTTTTTTTTTGTTAGGGTTTTTGCGCCTTTTGTCTCTTGAGAGATTTCTGAATAGTGATGTCTTATTGGGAACCTTTATATTTTCATTTGTAAAATATGAATCGAGATTTCTTTTGAAAAAATTCCTTAATTTGGTAAAAGTTTGAGAACCATTGAAAGTTTTGATGATTGTAAGTAACAATTCAAGTCTTTCCCATATCCGTTCTTTGTTTGTTTTCTCTTGTTTGTGCCTATTTCCAGATTGTTTACTATTATGTATGCTACCTTGTAATGGTTTCCAACCTACTTGGTTCCAGGAGCTATTATTTTTTTTGTTTAAGTATTTGTTTGTTTAATTGAAGCAAGTGTTAAAAATTCACTTAATACTTCCACAGTGTAGAATATTATACTACTTTACTTTCAAATGGGCATATTATTTATATATAGATCTGTGTAAATAAAAAAAATGTGTTTTTGGCTTGCAGGCTAGGTGGAGGAGGAGCTTGGAGCTCAAATTTTCATCTAATTAAAGGGTTTCAGGGTCCCTTTTCCCAGGGTTGTTGCTTTCAATATATAATTACCTTATACAATTTCTTCAGGGTTTCAATATAACTATTTTAGGGTTTTTTTCTTTTAAATTTCAGGGTTGGAACAGTTCCATCCCTGAACTTTCCTTCTTAGATGCGGGTACGTGGGAAGGCCTTGGTCCAAGTTTTTAAACCAAGGCTTTGATACCATGTGTAGGGTCTTTGTCCCCACAGAGTCTTATAAAACACAGGTTAAAAGAATAGAGAGTAGATAAATATTTTTCTGTACAATTTAATCTTCAACATTTAACCATAACTTATTCACTGTAAATTAAATTTATCAACAGCATGAAAGTAAATTTAATAACAACCACATAACACAGCAAATTCATGAAATTACTTACCTCTGTCTGATGCTATTTCTCTAATCTCCATCTGTCCTTGTTGCTTCTCTGCCCAAACTCCGCCCAAGCTCTGCCCAAAACCGAATCTTTCCTCCCTGCCAGCTAGGAAAAGAGCCTATCCGGCTCCCTAGCTCTAGGATTCCGTGAGGATTCCTGGCCCCCGAGCCCAAAACTCCCAACAACCTGGTGCACCCCTGTAACAGTCCACCCAAACTCCAAAACTAGAAAAATATCCCCCAAACAGAAAATACAGTCTCTGCTCTCAAAATGCTCCCTTACCCCAAAATTCCAAAAGTCCTTCTCTTGGATGCCTCTTCCCCCTCATATCTTTCCACCATTTACTGTCTCCTACCTTCCTTTAATGCCACCCACCTTATCCCTCCATTCAATACCCTATCCCTCCATTCAATGCTTTATCACTTCTTACGTAAAGTTTTCTAATAAATAATAAATTAAAATTTATTAAGCCTTTAATTCGTTACCCCAAACATTAAATGTGTTAAGTAATCAATTAATTAATTAATCAACATATATTAAACAATAAATAAATAAATAAATAATATTATTAATAATTAATCATTACTTAACTAATACACATTAGGACAGTTAATTATTTGATTAACTATTCTTGATAAACCTTAATCAACTATTTAGCTAGGGTTGTTATAAAGCTCACAGGAGGAGAAGGTCAACTTGTAGAGCCAAGTTCTCAACTTTAAAGAAGGAGAACTGCACAATCACCTCAAGCTTCAAGGAGATATTCACCAAGTATGGCTCATGAGGAGAGTCATGAAACTCTTACTTCATAGGATGAAACTTTCAAAAAATATTTCTATGATATGACAGAGATGGTGAGAGTTTTATTTGAGGAAACAAATGCAAGGTTTCAAGGTGAAATCTCAAACCCTCCAAAGGGTAATGGAGATAGTGGTGATAAAACTCCAAAATGAAATGGAGGGAATGGTAATAATCCACCTCCTTCACCTCCATCTTCCACATCTTATACCATTTCACAACCACCTCCAAATTCTCAAAAGGAACATGGTAAAATTCCTCTACAAAGGTCTTTTCTTAAGATTGATATTAAGTTTGAATTTCCTATGTACAATGGAGAGGTAAATGCTGAGAAATTGGATAACTGGATTTGTCAAATGGAAGTGTATTGTATGATAAAAAGAGTCAAATATGACGAAACTAAGATTAATATTGCTTCTCTTAGATTGGAAAGTGCAACACTCATTTGGTGGGAAGCCAAAACTCAAGAGGACATGAAGAAACATGGTAAATTTTTATCCTCCTGGAATGATTTTATTGTTGCACTTAAAAGACAATTTTATCCATTAGCATACATGCAAAAAGCTATTATGGATTGGAAAAACTTTAGACAAGATAAAGGGAAAAGTGTTCAAAGATACACTCAAGAATTTAGAAGAGATTTGATTTTGGGTATAGGTTTATCTTCTCAAGAAAATTTACTCAAATATATTGGAGGATTACATAGCTATTTGAGGCACACAATACTTATGTTTAACCCTACAAGTCTAGATGAAGTTTGTGTACAAGAAACTCATTTGGAAGCAAGAGGGAGGAATGAACCTCCAGAGGGAAGAAATAAGCCTTTTGTTAAAGGAGACAAAGGAAAGAAGAAGTTTAAGGGAAATGGAAGAAAGAATGCTTCAGTCAAGAAAGAGGAAGATAAACTCTCATGTAAACATTGTTCAAAGGATGGCCATGATGAAGACCATTGTTGGAAACTTAATCCTGAAAAGAGACCCAAAAATTTCAGCCATAAGGGGAAACCACAGACTACTGGAACTACACATCATGATTTAGGTTCTTATTTGGGTGATGAAACAAAGATTAAATCCATGGGTTTTCAAGGTAAGGATTCTATTTCAAGTACTAGTTTTTCAAGTAGTAGTAGCCTCAATGAAGCTCAACATGAAAAAAAAAGAATAGAGATTTTCCACATAAGGTTTATTTGAAAGCATACCAAGATCGATACTCTTTTTTATACTGGATCTCAAGAAAACCTCATATCTAAAGACACTGTCAAGAAATTAAAATTAAAAACTACTCCACATCCTAAACAATATCCTCTAGGATGGATATGTGAAAATGCCAAATTTCATGTGACAAGAAGGTGTAAACTTAGATTTTCCATCACTGCAAATTTTATAGATGAGGTAGAGCTTGATGATATTCCATTGGATATGTGTGGTATTGTGTTCGGAAGCCCATATTTACATGATAGGAGAGCCATATTTCATCGTCATGAGAACAAGTATCATTTGTTTAAAAATGGAGTTGAGTAAATTGTTAGAGCACATACAAAGAAGTTGAATTTGTCACTTGTAAATACTGGAAAAATGAAGAGATTAGTCAAAGCTAGTAAGAATTTTGTCCTCTTGATGATCAAACCCAAATACAATGTTGAAAAATAAGTTTTCCAAGGTTGTGATGCAAAGTTAAAATCTGATTTATATGAGGCTATTAACCAATATGATGAGATGTTTCAGAAACCAAAAGGGTTTCCTCCAAAAATGGGTTTCCAACATGAGATACAACTGCAACAAGATTGTGCTCTTCTAAACATTGGTATGTATAGGATGTCATTCATGGAGAATGTTGAAATTAAAAAACAAATCCAAGAGTTGCTTGAAAAAGGGGTCATCATGCCAAGAACATCGCCATGCGGGTCACCAATTGTTTTAGTTCCAAAGAAAGATGGTACATGACACACCTGTGTAGATTTCAGGGCCTTGAACAAGATTACGGTAAATAATCGTTATTCTCTTCCTAGAATTGATGATTTTCTTGATCAATTGAAAGATGATAATTATTTTACTAAATTGGATTTGAGAAGTGGATATCATCAGATTAGGATTGTTGAAGGAGACACATGGAAGACAACTTTCAAAAAAAAGAAAGGTTTGTTTGAGTGGATGGTAATGTCATTTGGGCTTTGTAATGATCCTGCTACATTGATGAGAGTCATGAATGATGTTTTAAGGCATTTTATTAATGATTGTGTGATTGTCTACTTGGATGAAATTTTGATATTTAAAAAATCTCATGAATAGAATGTTATGCATGTAAAGCAAGTTTTGGATGTCTTAAAGAAAGAAAAATTATTTTTGAAGATGTCTAAATGTGAGTTTGGAAAGACCTCACTTGTTTACTTGGGACATATCGTTGGAGGACGAGAATTGAAAATTGATCCTTCTAAGTTCAAATTCATTTTGGATTGGCCCAAGCCCAACAATGTGATAGAGGTAAGAAGATTTTTGGGAGTATCCCAATATTGGAAAAAGTTTATTGCTAACTTATCTTCCATTGCAACTCCATTACATGCAGTGACAAGCACCAAGCAAGTTTTCCAATGGGGAAGATAAAAACAAAAATATTTTGAAGCATTGAAGGAGAAGATTAGTTTAGCTCTAGTTCTTGCACTCCCTAATTTGAGACAACCATTTGAGATCCAAATAGATGCAAACAATTATGCAATGGGAGCAGTCTTTTTACAACATGGTAAGCCCATTTGTTTTCATTCTGAAAATTTTAATGGTGTCCTACTTATGATAAGCAGTTGTATGCATTGGTACAAAGTGTGAAAAAATGAAAACATTATTTGTTGGGAAAATAAATTATCATTCACACAGATCATCAACCATTACAATACTTATAATAAAAAACAAAGCTACAACAATCAAGGCACTTCAGATGGATGGGTTTTCTACAACAATTCCGCTTGGTTATAAGGTATAATAAATGAATTTATAACAAAGTTGTTGATATTTTTTCTAGGCCTATTGTTAGTGATTCAATTATTCTTAAGAATAATTATACCATGCATGAGAGTTATGTTGAACAATATGCTTTAGATGTTATTTTTAAAGACGTTTTTGCAGCTTTGTGCCATTCTAACCAAGTTGAGGAATTGGATTACCATGTGCATGATAAGATTTTTTATCATCTTGGAAAGATATGTATTCCACAGGGCAAAAGATTCAACATCATATGGGAAGCTCATTCTTCTCTTATTGCTAGCTACTTTGGTGTAGGCAAGACAGTGGATAATTTGCAAAGGTATTTTTATTGGCCTAAAATGAATGAAAGTGTTTCAAGATATGTAAGAGGATATTCTTTATGTTCCACAAGTAAGCCTAGCAATAGAAAGTTGGGTTCGTATACTCCACTTACTGTTCCTTCTCGTCCTTGGGAAGGCATTTCCATGGAATTTGTAGGAGGTCTACCTATGTCTAAAAATAATCATGATTATCTTTATGTTTTGGTTGACCATTTCAGAAAAATGTGTATTTTGATGCCTTGTAAGAAGCATGTTATAGTTGAACAAACGACACAAATTCTCTTTCAACATGTTTGGGAACATTTTGGGTTGGCCAAATCCATTAGTTTTTATCGAGATTTTCGATTTATGGGGAAATATTGGTCAAGCTTATGGGAACTCATGGACACCAAGCTAAAAAAGAGCACAACTTTTCATCCATGAACCGATGGTCAAACAGAAGTGGTGAATAGAATAGTAGTACATCTTCTTTGTGGTTACTACAACAAGGATCCTAATATTTGGGATGAGCACCTACACTACATTCAACATGCTTACAATCGGGCTAAGCACTCTTCGACTCAAACATCTCCATTTGAGGCATGTTTTGGTTATTTTCCAAAATCTCATTTAGATTTTATCTGTAGGAAAGATATTGCTATTGATGGTCAATATGACATTGATAGAGCAAAGAAGTTCATTGAACAAATTCATTCGATGCATCAAATGGTACAAGAAAAATTGGAAAAGAGACAAGCCAAGTATAAGATAAGACATGACAAGCATCATGTTGATCATAGTTTCCAAGTTGGAGATGGAGTTTGGATTCACATTAGAAAAGAGAGGCTTAAAGGAAAAGGTAAAAAACTGAAACCAATTAGATATGGACCTTTCAAGATTCTTGAAAATATTGGCAACAATGTCTTCTATTTGGATTTTCCTCCTTATATGCAAATGTATGCAGTTGTTAGTGTTGAGAATTTGAGATTGTATGAGCCTCCTTTGATTGATGATCAAGGAGAGCATGTTCAGATTCCTTCTATATATGATTTCTCTCCAGAATATCTTTCAGAACTACATGAAGATACAATCCTTGACATGAGGATTAGAACTTCAAAACGAGGGAATCTAGAATACCTTCGAGTTGGTATTAAACGCACAAATCTAGACAAGGCCAAATGGATTGAGGTTGGAAAGGTGAGGGAATTGTACCCTCATTTTCAGATAGAATGAAAGTAGTCTTTTGAAGATCCAAAAGCTTCCCAATGGTGAGGAGTGATCTAGGGGATCAAAATATGCTCAAAATCAAAGTGATCGGAATTGATTCAAAACAGACTCATGCATAGGCCTCATCCTCATGATCCCAACACAACTTGAATGGGTTCAACAAATTTTGTATGAAATATATATCACATTCTATCCACTTTGCCAAACAGGTAAAATTTTGTTGATTGTACATTTCGTACAGTGCTGACGTAAAAGGGCCATACTAATTTAGGCATGGGAAATGCTCAGAAGCCAGGTTCAATTCACACAAGTGTGTTTTGGAGGAGGAGAAACAACAAAGAATTGGGAAAAATTCCAGGAAGGGATTCCAACTTAGTTTTTGGCCAAACAAGGTGCAAGAAGGGCCCAACTAGGGGTTTTTGGACGTTTTGGATCCATTTAAGCCATCTATTTTGTAGTATGAGCATTGCAAAGAACTAATTTTGACACTTTGAGAATTAATGAAAATGATCCATTGGAATATGGACTAGGAGATGTATCCCAAGAGAGGGGTGAAATCTATCATTTTTCTATGTTAATGTGTTTGTTTTGATGGTTTTTTATGACTTTTTATGTTTCTCATGATTAAGTAAAAACTTATTAATTTTTATGTGTTAGTATCTTGATTCTATTACCCAAGCACATACAAATTTCACTTGAAATTTTAAGGAGACTCAAGCCTTTTCATTTTCATATCACCTTTCCAACGAGATATTGTGCGCCCCAAATGGAGATGGTATGCCAAAGTTACGCCCATGGGAAGTTGATACACCAAAATACCCAAAACGGGGTCCACAAAACTGTTGGCTTTTCATCTTCTAGGGTTAGGGTTTTTTATTCTACTTCTGTTAAAAATGCCTTTAGAGTCTCATTGTAATCATATTCTTGTGAATGTGAGTAATCGTCACATCTCTTCTCAGAGATAAGCTTCCACCATTCTAGCGAGTCTTTCACTCTGTATTTCTATAGTTTTGTACATTTCGCTCATTAATAGAAATTGTGTATTATTGTATATATGTGCCTCTTGTTATATATCTGATAGATCTTTGTTATGTTATTGGATCTCTTGAAATTTTTCTTTATATTTAGGTGTGTTGGAAATGTTTAACAGGTAGCATATGCTTGTCATTGATGGCAAGTACAGCAATGAAGATGGCATGAGTACAGGAAGAATGTAATAGACGGGCACCATAAGTGTTTTGGGAAGACGCTGCAGAGCAACCTCGATAAGATCAGAAGAGATAGTTCAGAGGATGTTTGGTATGTTTTACATGCAGCGTATGATTTTCATTGATGGCAAGTACAACAACGATGATGGCTTGAGTACAACAGTGATGATCAACAGTGCAGTGATAATGAGGAATACCAACAACACAACAATTGTCTAAACGCAACAATCCTCAGTCGTCAAATTGAGGATTGATCTAAAATGTTGATCATGCATGATGAAGTCCCGTAAAGTTTGTGCAACATTTCTGATCGTTGGATCCCATCCAAAATTCCCGACAGAATGAGGGCCCTCAGATCTGAATATAGACAAGAAGAGCGCGCTGAAGAGGAGGATAGATCTTAGGCATTATATCTGAGCACAGGGTCTGACCACCGTTGGATCAAGGAGAACCTGCACAATCTTTAAAGTGCAAGGAGTAGAGAGCTCACAAAATCCCGAAAGCAGGAGGACCGTCCATCTCAGGGGGTTATGTGGACCGTTGATCTAACTCCCTGTCAGAGTTTCGAGGATCAAGAGTTGGATATGACAAGTAATATCATCCACAGAAATCTCGATTTCACGATATAAAAAATCGTGACGTAATCTGAGCCGTCAAATCAAGATCACATCTGGACCGTCGATCCGACTCACGTCAGCAAACCACATTAGCTAGGAACATGTGGCACAAACAGGTAATGACAAGTGTCAGACTGATTCAACATGCCAAGAACATGTAAGTCACGAATCAGGGTGACACGTGGCAGTTATTTAACACATGTGACGTCAGCAGACTTACACCATGTCGGAGTTTCGAGGATCACATGTTGGAGATGTCAAAGAAACAATGCAACAGGAATCCTGATTTCACGATATGCAAAATCGCGACTTAATCACAGTTGTTGAATCAAGATCAGATCTGGACTGTTGAGCCAACTCCATATCGAAGTTTCGTGAATCGCGACATAGAGAGACAAGAAAACAATGCAACAAGAATGTCGAAATCGCGATATGCGAATTCGCGATTCAATCGCAGCCGTTGAATCAAGATTGAATTTGGACCGTTGAATTCAAGTCCATTTCGGGAATTCGAGGATCGAGAGTTGGAGATGTCAAGGAATGTTAAC
>SNQJ01S0038786.1:67274-82234 GCA_010110895.2 Picea sitchensis | reverse complement strand
AAAAAATCATAACAATTTTATGATTTATAAATCTCTGCAATAAGGGAAACCTGTTATGCAAAAACTTATATTTTATAATTCAACTCATGAAGAAGAGAAATCTGTCGTTCACAAACTGAACTAAGCAATTGCTATGTTCTTTAAATACTTAGAAGAAACCAGATATGGATGACAATGATTAAATTATATCATTTGCACATGATTAAGATAGCTAAAGTAGTCATTAACCAGATACAAATTGATATACACAACATGAAACAAAATGTTGATATAATGAGAAGCTAAAGGTGTAACAAAACACCAAATTCTGTCTCAGTTTGTATTAAAACTCCATATCATTGTTCTCCCACGAATGAGGAAGATCATTATTACAAAAATGAGAGGTATTTATAAGTCTCTCCACAGGGTAAAACCTCCCTGTGGATAATATCAAACAGTTTTACATAATCTGGGAGATATCCCAAAATCGACTAAACTAGGAAACTAAAATGAAAGTGAAATATTTGAAGTATCCCCTAACTGCTCATCAAATCCACTGCAATTTCGAATTTATCTGCAATAGACCAAAAATATCAAGTTAGAAGAATATTTTGTTAACAAAACAATAAAAATCTAATCTTACAGACTTAGCTACAGAATCATCTAATTCTATAGCTAGTCTAAAATAGCATACAGGATGAAATAGAAATCAAATCAAATCTTTTTTTAAAAGAATCAAATCCAATTTTCTTTCAATAAACATTGAAAACGAATCACTAATGATTCAAATGATCTTATCATTCAATGCAAAACATAATCAAAAGTGATTTAATCGAAACAGGGGTAAGAATACTCTGTTTCACGGTTACCATAAAATCAGGTCAAACAGTAACAAGATTGTTTCATATCAAATGAAATCCATAGTCAGTCATATCGTATGTGATATGACCTAATCCAACACAACCATCATTGACTCATTATAGTTGTAACAATAGATTCATATCGTTCAATCAAATGTAAAGATAGGAAGATTGTTTCGATTATGTTCAAATGAAATCATACTTAACAGCATCGACACAACGAATTTCGTGACTGATCCTTGCACAGTCAACAGACAAGATCAATAAATTATGATCGCAATCTTAATAGAACCGACAGAGGTTATAATTATCAGCTGGGTAGATAATCAAAACACGACTGGGTTTAATTATAGAAACAAATCGTGAATCCAATCTCATTTTACAAATCAAATTGTAACCGAATATTCATTGCCATTACAAATCCAACCGAATCATAACCGAGCTAACGGTAAACCAATAAGAATTAACAGGTTGGGTTTTAGCGTAACTGTTATGAATTGAATCCATTCGCGAGTGCATGGTAAGGGTTTGGTTCAGATTCACCAACACATAGGAGCAGATTCATTCGGTCTAACCACTATGAACGATCAAAGGGGAAACATTAATGTGCGCATGCGAGGGTGATGGAATCACTTACCGCCATGCATAATAGTAATGGCAAAGTACAACCACCAATTAATCCTCTGTTCAATCAATCATAACGTAGTTCAAACCATACTATTCAGCCAACCCAAAAATCAAACGATGAGTGATATACCAACGCGCCATTGCTATAGTTTTTCCAACCATTGTCATTCAATGTGGAATCAAACCCAAATGTTAAATATGCGCCATCGTATAAGTGTGTAACCAAAACTTTAAAACATTAAGCCAATCGAATTCAAATAAAATTGACAAGCCAAGAGCTATATAAATTTTAACATAAGGATCACATTATGTATAAAAATAAAAATAAACCATGACCCCTATGTAATTCAATGACTAGGCAAGTCTCAAAAATTATAAATCCATATGCTCAATGCCTTATCAGTTTAATAAAATCCAGTTGCACAATCAAAGTAAGAATAGGCAAATAGGCATAGTTCGAAAATCCTTTCAACCAAAGGTAAGTGCCATTCAAAATATCAATAAAAGGATCATGAGAGTTCGAGTAACGATGGAGGAGTTTTCACGCTTACAGTCGTGAAAACTAAATGAAAACCAACTTGCAAGTGTCGCAAGAAATGAAAATATCGTCTATTTGAAAAATGCGACGACGATTTGAAGTTCGGAAGACATAGGTGTAGGCAACTTATAGGACAATAGAAAAAATTGAATTGGCTGCCAACAAGGTGATAATCCCCAAGTGGATGACAATTTTCCAGATGAAAGTTTGTTTGTTATTTCTACTTACATTCCTTGGTATGCATATGTGGAAAACTATCTCGTAACAGGGAAATTACCTCATAATTCATCCCTCTGAGAAAAAAAGAGGATTATTCAGCTGAGTGCAAATTATATGTGGCATGATGACTATCTATACTATACATGACCTGATTTGGTGATTAAAATATGTGTACGAGAGGATGAGATGTATGATATCTTCAAATCCTGCCATGATGGCCCATGTGGAGGTTATTTTGCTGATAAGAGGACAACATAAAAAATACTACAGATAGGCTACTATTGGCCAACCATTTTTAGGGATGCAAAGAAATATGTGGTCAGTTGTGATGATTGTCAAAGGATAAGAAAACCAACTACAAGTGATGAGATGCCTCTCCAAGCTTAGGTATTAATTGAACCATTTGAGAAATGGGCTTTGGAATTTGTAGGCCCTATCAACCCCATGTCTATAAGAAGAAGGTATATATTGGTTTGTACAGATTATGTGACTAAATGGGTAGAGGCAAAAGCTTTGTACTCTGCAAATGAACAATCAGTTGTTGATTTTCTATTCGAAGACTTCTTTACTCGTTTTGGTGTGCCTTGAGAAATAGTGACATACCAAGGAACCCAATTTATCTCCAATATGGTCAAATCTATTACTGAACAATATCAAATTAAACATAGTAAATCCTCACCTTATCACCCCCAAGAAAATGGACAGGTAGAATCAACCAACAAAGTGATAAAGCATATACTTACCAAAACAGTTCAGTTACACCATAAATATTGGGTGGATCGGTTTCCTGAAGCCTTATGGGCCTACAAAACAACTTGGAGAAACACCACAAGCCACACACCTTATGAATTAGTGTATGGGAAGCAGGTGTTGCTTCCCATATAATTTCAAGTAAAAACTTTCAGGACTGCTATGCAATTGGGAATGGATTTGGATGAAGCCCAAAAATAGAGGATATTGCAGCTAAATGAACTTGATGAAATCAGACAAGATGTTATGTAGAGGACTACACTTATTCAAGAACAAAGGACCAAATGGCATGACAAGTATATCAAGAAGAAATCTTTTTAGCCTGGTGATTGGACCCTTCTATATGATAGTAGGTTCAATATTTTTAAAGGTAAATTGTCCACTTAATGGTTGGGATCTTATGAAGTAGACACAGTTTATGACAATTGTTCAGTAAAGATAAAGACTATTGATGAAGATAAAACCTCCTTTATTTTGAATGGGCACCGACTGAAAGTCTATCATAAGCCTCTATCTAAAGAGGAGTTTATCAAACAAGTTCTTCAGAATTCAGAAATGTAATTGGTAAGAAAGAGGGGCTCCCCTCCTNACCACCCCTGTAAGTTTTCATTGTGTGATTCAATTTAATTTTGTACATACATGTATATATAGGTGTGTGTTATATAGTGATTCTTTTGTGGTGTTACTAACAAAGGCATAAGTTGATTATGTTCTCATGTAGATAAGCAATAAAGAGGATGTTTTCCAGATGTGAGTTTATTCCTTTACCCAACCCTGGTAGATTATTCATGGGAAAGGAGCCAAAAGGATTTTTCTTTAATTTTTTCAGACTCCTAAAAATTGAAAACATTGGCGAGCACTAACTGACCTGGGCTCAAGAAAAATCCACAGCAGAGTATAAGGATTTTTCTTTAAGTTTTTTAGACTCCTAAAAATTGAAAATATCGATGAGCATTAACTGATCTAGGCTCGAGAAAAAACCACAAGACAGTATAAGGAGTTTTATTTAAGTTTTTCAGACTCCTAAAAATTGAAAATACCAGCGAGCATTAACTCATCTCAGCTCAAGAAAAATACACAGGACAGTGGTAGTTAGGATCTTGTTTTCAATAAAATGGGAGTGGCAATGAAAACAGTGGTTTATTTGGTTCCAAAAAGAGGATGATTTTCACCTCTAAAGGAGGATGCCCAACTGTAGTTTCCTTCTTGATACAGATCTTGGAGCCCAATCATTGGATTTTTTACCTCATTTTGTGATACTTCCACTGCATTTTCAAAATTTCATTCCAATTTTCCACCTCTACTTCAGCTAGACCCACAAAACATGTTTATACATGAAGAACAAACCTACATGATTCCAGGTACTGAAAAAATCCTCTCTTTGTTCATCCGGTACTAAACCGATTCTCTGTGTTGGCCCGGTACTAAAAAGCCTCTATGTGTTGATCTGGTACTAAAAATTATTTGTGTTGATCTGGTACTAAAAATTCTCTGTCTTGATCTGGTACTAACAAATATCTATGCATCGGTTCAGTACTGAATTAAATCCTCTATATTGGTCTAGTACTAAAACGATATTGTTGTGGTGATTTGGTATTGAATTTGTGCTCTGATATTGACGAAGAGGATTTTGGTAACATTTCTCTACATTTGATATATCTTCAATGGTTCGAATGCATTCAGGGTAATATAGAGGTATGGACTCAATGTTTATTCCTTTTTATTAAAAATCACATGAGTTTTTCATTTTACATGTGGTTACGCTCATATTCCCTTGTTATTTTGAACCACTAAACCTCCATATCATTATTTTCCGAAGTTCTTCATGATTCCCCTAGTTTTGAAATCAATGATAATGTATAAGACTCTCTTCATAAGGTGATCATCCAGTTTGGCATATCTTGTCAAAAATTCTCGTATGTATGATGACAAAACTATGATTATACCACTTCCTATGAACTCATGTTGTTTAAACTTATGACGTCAAATGCTACCTAATGATGATTTTTGGTCACATCACCCACATTCATTGTAATCATTGTGGAAACCAGTAAGAAAGGGATGTGATGCTACTTGTGGGTATGATTGTCACCTTATCCGTGAACACAATCTTGAAGCATGATTTTTTACTTCTTCCTTACCTCGTTATCATTTCAAATAATTGACCATTGTCCTCTCGATTTCATTATATACACTCTTTTGGATGGCTTCGCCATCCAAATGAGCATTAATTAACCATTTTTTTGTTATACACCACTTGATATGTTCCTATTATCATGTTACTCTGCCTCCATCACTCTCTTCACGTAGTGTTATGTCCAGTACCAAAGCCCCGTCTAAGTTTTGTTTCCCATACTTGTTTTAAAACCCATCTTTAAGCTGGCATGGGGGTTGACAGGCACGAACCAGTGTTTCATATGTACAAAGAAACAGAGCAGTATCAATCTTGCAAAGAAAATTTTTAAAAGGATGGTTGGGTTCCCTTCTTGGAAACATTTAGAGGACATCATGATGGAGTATCTCATGCCTTCGTCCAAATTTATGATGGGGAGAGTGTCCAGTTGGGGGACATGAAACTAACAATTATTGAAGCTACCATAGTTGAGGCGACCAGGTTACCTTCCACTAGAGAGAAGTATTTCAAAGGAATCATTATGGACAGAGGCGTCTATCAAAAAATCTTGAAACCCAAGCACCTGGACCCAGATTGGACGAAAGGTATCTCTAGAGGTTGGATCAAAAAGAAATATTGCACAATGCTTGTCTGCTTGTAAAAAAAATCAACTTGTAAAGGGAGGTATGCAGTAACCTTTCTTTATCATTTAAGGCTTTTATTGCATTTTGAATGAGGCCCATACATATACTTTCCTCATTTCCTATGGATGATTATGAACAATATGGTGAGGGGTGTTAACTCTACATCCAAGAAACCCAAAACCAGTCTTTATCACCATGTGTTGATGAAACTCTTGGTTGTCCATGAATTGAGAAAATGGGACATTAGTTGGAAGAAATTCCTAACATAAAACATTTCTCACGATACTTCTAAGTATGTAGAAGGGGGGTGTGACAAGGGAACATAGTAAAGGATCAGATAGAAAGAAGGGAGATAATAGGAAGAAAGGACAAAATTTTCGTAAAACAATGGATCATGTTGGCCCTAGATCACCGCAATCTGTAAGTAAATTGAATAAAGAGAAGACAAAAAATTTAGAAGAACATCCTTCACCTGTGGTGGTACAATCATCCAATATCAAGAACATTCAACCAGACTTGCCCAGGAAAAGTAAAACTCAAATCAGTATGAAAAGGAGGAAGAAACAAAGGTCTAGGAATTATGATGGGAAAGTTGTAGACATTGTCCCCGAGGTAATTGTTGAAGTATCTCATGAGCAGGATGGGGAAATTATAGAAAGTATTCCATAAGGAGTTCTTGAAATACCTCAAGAACAATTTTGGGAAATTTGAGAGAATACTACAGAAGCGATTGTTAAAATGCCTAAAGAAAAAGGTGGAGAAGAACAAAAGGATCTTGAATTGAGATTCAAATGCAAGAAGAAATGCAGAGACAATGAAGGTAGTACTATAGCAGAATCCTCTAACAGGAATACCAGGAGTACACCAGAGGAACAAGTTCTAGTCCCTACATCCAAGATCTCTAGCGGGAAGACCAGGAGTACACCGGAGGAACAAGTTCCAGCCCCTACATCCAAGCCCTCTAATAGAAAAACAAGAAGTGCAAAAACAAAACAAATGCCAATATCCCCACCTAAGCCCTCTAGAGGAAAAGTGAAGAAGGAACATGACAAGCAAAGTCCAGTACCCAGTTTTGAGCCTAAAATGAAGAGGAGGAGATTGTTTAAAGAAGAAATTATTGTTCCTATGAGAACACCCGAGGAAGTCCCAATTCCAGGAAGAAGAACCACTTGGAGTATGGTTAAGAAAGGGCCAATTCTTCATGTCCCTTATTTTGCATAAGATCCAGTGGACATTCCAACTTCACCAGAGCAAGAAGAAATGTATGGAGCGATTATTAGTGAAGAAGAGGAATTAGTGACAAAAAAACTAAAAGACTTAAGGAGAGAAGTTGAAGACAATGAAGAGATAACAGAGAAAGTAGTTCAAGAACTAGTCAGCTCTCTGAATAAACATCATTTGGAAGTAAAAGTTAAAAATCTTACAAAATAGAATGCAGGGTTAAAGCAAGAAATAAAGGAGTATAATGTGTTGGATAGGCATATCAAGAAAGAGAAGGCACGACTAAAAGATAATAATTGTATACCACAGGGAGAGCATGATGAATTATCTACCAAGTTGAACAAAGTTATGCACCTAGTACAGTATACACGAGTCATTAAGAGAGAGCTCAAGGATCAGGCTTCAGGGATGGATATCTTAAAACCAAGCAGCTAATGTTCAAGAAAGGTGGAGGACCAACAACAGTTTTGAAATTTTGAAGATTTATTCAACAGTTTTGCATGAGGACATGCATTGACTTAGGCATGGGGGAAATGTTCAGCCATCTTTTTGTCACCTCCAATTGCCCTATCTTTCCTATATCCTAACCAATTTTTCCTAATACCGATGCACCTTATGCCTAGTTTCCTCACCAAACATGCCTTTAAGCAATTATTTTGTACCCATGAGGTAACTAATGTTTAATCATAATTTCTAGTGATTTATTAATAATTAGGACTGAATATTTGATGTTCAAAGAAATTTCTAATTACTTTGGATGGTTCAAGAATACTTCATGCTAACAGTTTATATTGTTGAGATCATCCGGTACTTGTTGTTGGGAACGTCCAATACTCATTGTTGGGATCATCTAGTACTCGTTGTTGAGGTTGTCTGGTAGTCATTGTTTAGGTCGTCTGGTACACTTTTTTTACACTCATCTGGTACCATCTTGTATTCATGTGTGCATCTGGTACCAATTTTTATGCTCATCCCGTACTGACTTGTATGCATGTGTGCGTCTGGTACCATTTGTTACACCTGTCCGGTACCAATATTATGCAGCTATGTGCGTCTGGTAGCTGATCCAGATTCCCAGGCTTGGTTGTTGGAATGAGATTGTTCTCGATGAGTTCAAGGCATTATGTTGGTTAGATCATTCTTTGTTCATTGGAATACATGATACATTTCATCACTCATTCACTTCGTGTCATGAAGATGAAATCATTTCCTTAAGAATCGATATATCATCCAATTGTGATAATTAGACAAACATTTGATGTTATCTTTAGACTTGGGTTGTAAAGGTTGTTTCTCTTTAAAAGAGAGAGCCTCGGAGATGATAGGACATAGAGAGAAATAAATTAAAGCACAATTATGTTGTAAGTTTTGTTCTGGAACGAATGTGAATTGTATCTCCATTTTATGAAGAAATGATATAATTTATGTTTATCGATTATATGTTTTTGTTTACACCTTCTCTACTGTAAGTTCTCTTAAGATCTACCTTGTTGGTACGGAAAGGGCCCACCAACCCAACTAAGGTAAGTCTCTTTGTAATTAATTGTGAATATGATTATGATTTCATGTGTGTGTGTGTGAAAATAGAGTACTTTCATATTTGTGTATATGATATCGTTGAGTAATGGTTTGACATATTTGTGTGAGTATGCAAGGACAATTGTTCACTTTAAGTGCTTTAACATTTTGTCTAGACAAATGCTATAGTGTTTTTTCATTCTTCATATAAAAGAACGGTTTGAATCTCTATCTTTCATTGTACATGAGCCTGCAATGGATAATCCTACCATACTCATCTTTATTTCCTAGAATTAATTAGGTTACACTTTGCATACACAAGTACATTTAAGACCTCCATATCTCATCGTACATGTGTTTATAATGGAGTGTTTTTACCCGGCCTGGTAGTTCTTTTAGCTCAGTTAAGTTTCCAGAATGTCAATGACTGTTTTTGTGGTTGTTCCAGGAGATAGAATCATAGGCCATATCTATATTTCATGAGACATCAATGATCAAATCCATCCCCTGAGCAAGAATTATGAATTATACATGTGTTAATTAGTTTTGCTTTCTCAATTTTGAATTGTATGTGTGGAGTGTTATTTGAAATGTGTGAAACAAAGTGTTTAAGTTTCAGAAGTAGTTTCTTACATAGACTATACTCAGCATACATAGACAATTATATTTTATCGGTATATACAGTGCATCAACTCTATTGATTACGTGTAATATTCCAGATATAAAAAGTATGCAGAACAGAAATAAAATGCTAGAAATGGAAGATGAACAAAAATATAACCAAAACAACACCACAATAATACTGAAATGATAACAGAATAACACTAGAAAGACCACTTTGATTACTGAGAGAAATGTTCATAGGCCTCTTTGAGGGGGAAACCTCCAGTAGAGCAGAGCTCTATTACAATAATATCCAAGAGAACAGTTCTCATACCCTCGACTCCTATTTATACTAAATATGTATATCAAAAGAACCATCTAGAGGAATATCCTTCTAGAAGAGGAAGCTTCTATTATGTCTTCTTACATTTGATTTATTATTCCTTATTTCTAGGCCTTATTAATATTGACCTTTATTACATCGGAATATATTATTTTACCTATGTGAGGGGTTAAGTCCCTAACATGTCCTCCCCCTTAAAAATAGCCTTGTCATCAAGGCTTGAGATGTGGAAATTGTTGCAGAATGGTAGCTGGTTCCCAAGTGGCATATGTTGGGGTTGTATATTTCCACTGGACTAACACATCCTTGATGGTTCACTGACGTAGGTGACTCTCACGTTGGTCCAAAACTGCTTCTGGTTGTAGCCAAATGGACCCTTCTTCATCCAACTCAAGGAGGTTGGTTTGAGTTTGGCACTTAGTTCCAATCACCCTCTTTAAGAAGGAAACATGAAAGAAAGGATGTAGCTTAGAATGACTGGAAAAAGCTAACTGATAGGCCACCTGTCCCACACACTTGAGAACGGTATAAGGACCATAAAATTTGGGCGCCAGTTTCTTACAATGGTCAGCCTTGAGGGAATTTTGCTTGTAAGGTTGCAGTCGAAGAAACACTTGATCCCCTTCCTACAAATTGACATTCAGAGCGACCTTGATCTGCTTTTTTCTTCATGTGATTCTGATCCATGACCAAATTCCCTTTGAGGGTACGGAGAATAGCATCTCAAACTTTAAGTGTTTGGTCAACCACCTGGACCTTCGAGATACCTAGTAAATATGAGAGAAATGAAGGTGGATTTTGTCCATATACTTCTTCAAAAGGATTCATGCGGGTAGTTGTATGGTATGAAGTGTTGTACCACCATTCATTTAGTGTTAACCATTGAGCCCACTGATTTTTCTTTTCTGATGAAAAAAACCTCAAATATGTTTCCAAAAAAATTTTGACAACTTCAATTTGACCATCAGTCTGGGGATGATAAGTTGTGCTCAGATGCAATTAGGTGCCTTGTAGCTTGAACAGTTCTTGCCAAAAATTGTTGGTGAAAGTTGGGTCACAATCAGAAACAATAGAATGTGGCATGCCATGAAGCTTGAAGACCTAATCCATGAAAAGTTGAGCCACATTGGCTATTGTAAATGGGTGTTGAAGAGAACAGAAATGACCATACTTGGAAAGGCGATCAACGACCACCATGATGATTAATTTATTTCCCGATTTAGGTAAATCCCACAATAAAATCCATAGAGATATCCCTCCAAATAGCAAGTGGAATCAAAAGTGGTTGTAGTGTGTCAGAAGATTTGGTTGTTTCACCCTTTTTGCATTGACACACATCACATTCAGCCACAAAATTACCAACGTCATGTTTCATACCATCCCAAAAAATAGAACGTTTGACCCTATCATAGGTTTTGGTAAACCCTGAGTGCCCATCTATGGGTGTAGCATGAAGCTCAGAAAGTACCGTGGATTTAATTTTTTACTTTTTACTTAAATACAAACAGCCTTTGTATCGAATCTCATCATGGAGCCAAGAGTACCGTAGGGAAAATGGAGAATTGGACTGCAATTGTTGTATCATATGCAAACTTTTGGGATTATGTAGCCATTCCTGGCGAATGGTTTGGAGCCAATATGGTACAATGAAGGAGAGAGAAAAAAGGAACCCTTCATCTTTATATTTTTGGGAAAGTGCATCCGCAACCACATTGTCTTTTTCTTTCTTGTAATGATCTCATAATCATATCCAAAGAGCTTAGTCACCCATTTCTGTTGCTCTAGGGAGGAAACGCGTTGTTCGAGAAAATACTTGAGGGTTTGATGATTTGTCTTAATTTGGAAGCATTTCCCTAATAGATAAGGGTGCCAAATATCAACGACATGTAGAATAGCCAACATTTCCTTTTCATAGATTGATTTTCCAAAATTTCGTTCAGACAATTCTCTGCTAGTAAAGACCAAAGGTTGACCCTCTTGCATAAGGACTGCACCAATTCCTTTCCCTGAAGCATCACATTCTAGGACAAATGTCTTTGTGAAATCAATAAGTTCTGGGATTGGAGTGGTGCACATTCCCATCTTCAAGGTTTGAAAATCCTGAGAAACTACTGGAGTCTAGGTGAAAGAATTCTTTTTAAGGAGTGCAGTGAGAGGGGCCGCAATCTTTCCATAATTCTTAACAAACTTGCGATAATAACCTGTTAAGCCCAGAAATCCATGCAAGATTTTGAGAGTCTTTGGGTGACGCCATTCTTGCATAGCTTCAATCTTTTTAGGATCCACCCTGACATCGTGCTTGCCAACAAGATGACCCAAGTACTCGACTTCTGAAGCGCCAAAAGCACATTTAGAATATTTCAGAAAAAATTGGTGCTGAGAGAGTATATCGAGAACTCGATCCACATGATCCATATGGTTTGTCCCGGTTTTTCTATAGATGAGGATATCATCAAAGAAAACTAAGACAAAATGACAAAGAAAAGGATGGAAGACATGATTCATGAGGCTTTGGAAAGTGGAGGGAGCATTACACAAACCAAAGGGCATGACCAAAAATTTATAGTGGCCCTCATGAGTTCTAAAGGAAGTCTTAGGAATGTCTACCTCTTTCATATGGATCTGGTGGTAGCCAGAATGAAGATCAATTTTAGTAAAGAACTGGGCGCCACTCAATTCATCCAAGAGGTCATCAATGACAAGAATGGGAAATTTGTCTTTAATGGTGAGTTTGTTGAGGGAACAGAAATTAGGAAACATGCGCCAAGAGTGTTCTTTCTTCATGACCATGACCAGAGGAGAAGAGTAGCGGCTCGTACTAGAGTTGATAACACCCGCATTAAGCAGTTCTTGAACTATTTTCTCAATTTCATTTTTTTGGGAAAAGGGGTGATGATAGGAATGGATATTGGGAGGAAAGCTTCCTGGGACAAGGGGAATGGAATGATCATGAACACCATAGGAAGGAGGGAGTCCCTGGGAGTGGAAAAAAACACTTGATGTTTAGAGAGGATGGATTGGAGGTCCTGCGACACAGAGGGTGTCTCATTTTCTTGTATGGAATGGAGTTGGGCAATAATGCCCGAATGACCTTTTTTGAGCAGATTTTCCATGCGATGGGAACTAATGATCTCAGGGGAACTCGA
This sequence comes from Picea sitchensis, assembly GCA_010110895.2. Classification (NCBI taxonomy): domain Eukaryota; kingdom Viridiplantae; phylum Streptophyta; class Pinopsida; order Pinales; family Pinaceae; genus Picea; species Picea sitchensis. The sequence continues at coordinate 69,673 of SNQJ01S0038786.1, read as the reverse complement.
GGTGATGCCTTGGAACTTATATTGTTGGCCCTCCTGGTCGAATTGCATTATTAATTCCTTAAAATCCATGAGAATGGAACCCAAAGTCCTTAGCCAATTTTCACCCAACACAATGTCACAACCGCCCATGTCGATAGAAAACATATGAGATTTCAGGTGGTAGTCACCAATTTGAAGACGCACATTTTCACAATGCCCTCCACATTTAATGGACCCGCCATTGGCAATCATGATTTGTAAATTATTGACTGCACGGATATAGAAATTAGTTTCTTGGGCAATATGACGATGAATAACATTATGGGTGATGCCACTATCAACAAGAATGATGACCTTCCTATGCTTGATGTAGCCAATTAGTTTGAGGGTTTGGGGAGAAGAGAAGCCTATGAGAGCATTTAGGAAAATGACCGGTTCTACTTCAGGAGGGTCTGAGGGAGGGATAATTTTGGTAGGTTCAGGTGACTCGGACACAAGGGGAGCTTCAACATCCTCTTCTGAAACATCCTCCAAGATGGCCATAAAAATGTTTTTTCCCTTACACTTGTCTCCCGGAAAATATTTGTCATCACAATTATAACAAAGGCCTTTGAGTTGGTGTTCATCCATTTCGGCCCTGGTCAATTTTTGGATCTTTAGTGGAGTAGAAGGAGGAGTGGGATTTACTAGTTTAGTGCGGGGAATAAAGGAGGGTTTCCAGTTTTGAGAAGAGACAACCTGTTGTGCTTCCTTATATTGTTTAGTAGCCTCCACCCAACTCTAAGGCTGATCCATGAGGACATGGGCACAAATCTCATCCTTGAGGCCACTAATAAAACATTCTCAGAAAAAAGCATCAGACATGCCCTCTGTACGAAAATCCAGTCGCTCAAAAGTAGCTATAAAGTCTTCCACTACGACAAATTGTTTTAACTTTTTCAAATGGCCTAAATGGTTGGTGTCGGTGTCAAAGCATTCATAAACATCTTCCACAAAGTATGTCCAAGCAACATACCCTTGACGGGTAGTTTTTCTCCATTGCCACCATTGCCAATGTTCTTGATCTAGATGAAGAACACCATACCGGAGTTTGGCCAAGTCATCTGTAATTTCGTACAAAGAGAAATAATGTTCCATTTAAGTTACCCAATCAGTGGGATCAGATCCATAAAATTTGGTCACATACACCCGCGGAAGGCGTAGGTCACGTTGAAAGTGATGGGGATGATAATTATGGGAATAAGAGGAAGTTTCATCTTTGGTATGCAAAGATGGGTCAAATAAAGGGGGATCTGCAGGGATATGCATCTTGGTGCAGATCATCGAAGCGACAGATTCAAGTTGGGTAGTCATGTCTTGTTTGACGTATTTTGTGAGTTCCGCAATTGAGGCGGCGATGGAGGAATGCATGTTTTTATTGATGGTCGAAATATTGGCACTGAGTTGTCTCACTTCTTGTTGGGTCTCTGTGAAATTAGATTGCAAGGTATTGAAGTGAGCTTCCAAGTCTTGGCTACGGGTATGGGCCATGATGATGAGGGAACTGTAGAGGGGACGAGTGGGGTCAAAAACATTTCTGAAAAATGATAGGTATGAATGTGATAAGGGTGAAGAGTAAGAAATGTGTAGTGATTTCGCAACTCGAACACAGTTTTGCAGCAAAAGATCATGTCTGTTTTATTTTTTGTTTTTGTCCCCAAGGGTTAGGTATTCAAGGGTTCTACAGACAAGGGTTTTCCCTGTGATATATCTCTCTAATATACGTGTAGGTTCTAACAGTAGTAATCGGCCCAATATCTCAGGGCATCAACTAAGGAGGATAGACCGTCCCCTTATCCGTACTACCCGACTACTAAAGTACTAGAGAGTATCTTCCTGAGTGTTGTTCTCGGTGACACAATAGCAGTCAGGCGACCGATCAGTTTATCTAAAGAGGGCTTCAGGAACTCTAGGTCGATCTGTATACAAGTGTTGTCTAATGCGCTACCACTCGAACAGGTACCAACAGGGGTTACAAGGGTGGCCAACAGATGTGCCCTTAAGTACCACTTGTATTTCCTGCGTGTATGAATCCATCAACCACGGGTTTATGTGTGTAACGAAAGATCTCTATAGCTTAAAGACGTCGGAATAAGTCTCTACCCTGAAACAAATTTACCCACAATTTTCTGCCAAGAAAAGTGCTCTGATACCACTTGTAATATTCCAGATATAAAAAGTATGCAGAACAAAAATAAAATGCTAGAAATGGCAGATGAACAACAATATAACCAGAACAACACCACAATAATATTGAAATGATAACAAAATAACACCAGAAAGATCACTTCGATTACTAAGAGCAATGTTCAAAGGCCCCTCCAAGGGGGCAACCTCTAGTAGAGCAGAGCTCTATTACAATAATATCCAAGAAAACAATT
>SNQJ01S0038786.1:37901-67224 GCA_010110895.2 Picea sitchensis | reverse complement strand
CATACCCTCGACTCCTATTTATACTAAATATGTCTATCAAAAGAACCATCTAGAGGAAGATCCTTATAGAAGCGAAAGCTTCTATTAGGTCTTCTTACATTCGATGTATTCTTCTTTATTGTTAGGACTTATTAATATTGACATGTATTACATTGGAATATATTATTCTACCTACGTGAGGGGTTAGGTCCCTAACATTATGAAACAAGATTGACATTTAAATGATTGCAATTTATTGAACATATAATTGCATCAATAGTTCCTTTGCTCCAGATAATGTTTAAAATGAACGCTTGAGAGGGATAATATAATCCTACATAAAGCATGGTTTAATGTGTTTTAAGAGGAGGTGTCCTCGATCCCTTTGCTTATTAATGACGATGTTTATGAACCTGCATGATGAGTTGTTAGCATTCAAAGCATTGTAAATGTGCATTGGGAAGAGTGTGAGGGTGGTGGGGACAAACAGGAGCGAAATAGGATTTGAGACTTTTGTAAACCCGGGAATCCACGAGCCCACAATATCTAGAAGTTTCAAAAGAGGATAAGTATAGGATAGCACAGTGGTCGAACAGACTCGTTATAGGAGGAATGAGACTTGGAAGTTCAGGGCATCTGGGGGTCAAAATGTAGATCACAAAACTTTTGGATGAAAAATGTATATCACAGAACATGCGATATGAGAGCTCGACCCCGTCAACCCGGTAACCTACAATCCTAAAATCGGCTAAGTATAAAATGGCACAATGGTCAGTCAAACTCGTGATGTGAGGGTATGGATAGATATGAGGATCTTCAAGTCCACCAAACTGGGAACCCGTCGTTCTAAAAAAAATGACTAAGTATAGAACGAGAAAGGGAAAGTAGAGTGAAAAATGGAAAAAGGAAAAAATGGGTAAGTATAGAAGAGGGAAAAGAAAGGGAGAAAAGAAATTGGGAAAATAGAAAAGGGAAGGAAAATTCTTGTAGCTGGAAAATATCTCAACAGGTTTCAAGAGTCAAGGATGCATGACATCCCCACATAATCCTCGACATCCTCCATGTTTGCATGAACCTTCAATATACGGTCTGATCATTTTCATCATTCGTCAGTCCCATCTACAGAATCTCATAAATCAATTGGCTTACATATGGCTGACCTATTCTAGATGTTACCCCTCATATTGTATGAGGTATTGTACTAGTTTGAAGACCTTGCCCAAGGAGGTTGTTTTTGGAGGATGTGTGTCTTGATGGCTATCGGTTGTGGATTTGATACTTATTGTTTCATTTAGCATCAACTCTTGGGGAATCATTGCTTATTTGGAAGCTTTCATATTATGTTTGGATATTGATAGAGAACTGGGCTTGATTAGGGTCTTACATATATGGTTCACTCTTTTTTTACCCTTAGCACATTCATGGAGAAGGATACCCATCAAATAAGGGTTTTCCCTAAGTTTTATTGCTCATTGCTTGATACTCCTTGAGATAGTGTGCTCTCACTCTAGGGAACATATCCCTAAGGTGCATGCCTTGGAAAGTGTGTTTTGCATTCGATGGTTGAGATATATTCATGAGGAGTGCATTAGCTTTGGGGCCCTATTTTTAGCATGTGGTTGAGCTTTCAAGGAGGTTGGACAACTCATATCATGGAATACTCCCTTGGTCATTATATATTGGCACATTTATTGAGGAGGTATAACTGCCATGCACATAGTTCTAGAGTGCCCCATGGTTTTGAGATGTTTGATGGTATTAGCACAAAGTTTCATGCTATAGCACATGGTTTTTGGGTTTTGTTCAAATTGGTTTAGTGGGATGTTTCACCCTTAATGTGTATTTTCCTAGGTTGTCCCACTTTTTGCCCCTAGTTTGAGGAGAGATGGTTGCTTGCACATGCATTGGTACTAATGGAACACATTTTGAGGACATCTAGCTCTTACCTTAATTATAACAATGCATGATGTTGGCTATAAAGTATGCTCACAAAAGGTAGCTAGAAAAATGTAGTACATTTATTTTTCTTTATCATGGAATAATTTTTTATATATCAATTGAATTTTGTTGAAATATTAAGCTACAAGGTTTCAAACCAACACTCAACTAAAAATTATTTGATTCATATATATTTTACTAAGATAACATAGAGCTCACTGAAGACAAGCTACACCTTGTTTAGCTTTTGATGCTATGTCAACTAGCCACTACATGATCTTTGTTTAAATATTTTGTTGGAAATTTAAAGGATGGGTTTCCACCTATGCTAATTTTGGAAGTGCATTGTGTCCTTGTATTCCTTCAAGGTTGAAGAGAGGTCACAAGGGGAGGTTTTCTTTGATGGGATTGAGTCCACCAGAGGGGGGGGTGAGACTACTTCTAGAGGTAGGTCTAGATGGGCCAAGAATCTCCCAGCCAACAATTCCAAATATCACCACTACTCAATAAAATCCAAATGCTTACTATGGCATATCCCCATGAATGCTTCAACCTCTTTCTCCCATTCCTAGATTTTTAGTGTGTGATTTTTCGTGTCAACTGTGTAAGTGTTCCTCATCAAATTTTTATTTTTAATGGGCCTATCAAACTCATATTTTCACTTATTTTAGCAAATGATCAATTATACTACACTATGATTTTTTTATGTCCCTCTCGCACCTTTTCACTCCTCTCCTTGCCTCTCTAAGATCAAGACACAACACTTGTTTTTTCAATGTCAATGCTCCATTGTTTACATCCTTCTTCCTAATTGACCAACATAACTAATTACCAACATAATTCCCAACTCTATCCATCACTCATGCTTGGAGAAGGGGTTGAGGTCTAGAGCAAGGGAAATTAGGTTAGGCCATGTCCAATTTCCAACCCAAATAGACCCACATGCATTACTCAACTCCACCATTATACAACTCTTAATCACCTACAAAGGAGGATTGAAGGTGAAGTGAAGGATTGAAGAATTTTAAATTAGGTGCAATTTTTGTCCCATTTAGCTCCCCAAATCGATTACATTTTTTGCCAATAGTCAACGCTAACAGCACCCAATTTATCACCGACTATTCAAACAAAACAAAAAAATAAAAATATCTCGCCCACAAAGAAAAGCACACCATTAACACCAATGTGTCTAGTTTTGTATACAGCTGAATAACTAGTGTGGGAGTAGTGATTTCTTAGTTGGGTACTGAGTATTGGTCGTGGGAATCTATTCTATTAATGGTGGATGAAATTCCTCATTGTTGTCTGAATTTTTTATGTGGAAAGGGCATCATATTTTGACTGTTGATAGGGACGAGTTGTTGATTGTGGGAGGTTTAGTTTCACATTGAAAATTCGGAGAGTGAGCAAGAGTTTTATGATGAAGGACACGTCGATATCTCTCCTGTGCAACATTACCTCTGTTATAGGGCTAGTTTCTCTTAAGAATTGTTAAGTTTACATAGGCTAGGCATATTCCCTCTCAGCTGGACTTTTTTCTCACCTGTGGGGCACATTTCTCATTCATTGGAAGCATTTCCTAACTATCGGTTGAAGTCAACTTGGATCTAGAACCGAGTTAATGTGTTAATAAATGTTATCCATCAGTTCTATGGCTGATAAAAGTTGGATAGGTTGAGTTTATTCATGTAGACAGTTGATCCAGTTGGCTATTGGTGACCACCCACCTATTCCAATTGGCTCCTCTTGTCCATTTTTAGTTCAGCACGTTCTTATGTACTTCTTTGTAATTGTAGGTTCTATAATTATGGGGATGTCTGAATCCCTACACATATTCTAGGTGGATATTGGTGGCCTCTCACATAATCCAACTGGCTTATTTTATATGTTTTCATGTCAGGACATCTTGATGTACTTCCAAGGCCTTTTTGGAGGCCTAAACAATGTTTTTTTGTCCCAACATAATCAAATTGTAGATGGAGTCATATTTTGATAGCAGAATGTGTAGTTCTCTGAAAGACCTTTCCAATGATATATCACGCACCTAAAATGGAGGTCGTATGGAAAAGTTACCACCCCGGGAAGTTGAGGTACCAAATTACCCATAGGGGCCCACATGACTTTTGATGTTTCACCTCCTAGGGTTAGGTTTTTGGATGTCTAGGGTTTTGGAATTCATGAGTAATATCAAAAAGGAATCTAGAGCCTCACTTTAATTCATTATTCTCAAACGGATGCACGTAGAAGCCACATCTCTTCTCAGAGATAGCTACCACTATTCGAGAAAGTGTTTCAGTTTTGCAGTTTTACAGTTTCATCCTATTTCATTATTCAATAGAAGATATTATTCACTGGATATCTATGTTATTCTTCATATCTCTGTGTTTATTGTATTCATTCTATTAATTATTTTGTTCCTCTTCTAAATCTAGATCAGTGGTTTCAGAGCAGTTCGCTCTTCATTTATTTTTCTTCGTGCATGTCCCCAACAAGATATGGGTACAAGAAATTGGGACTCGAACTAATCGAGCCATTGCAAGATCAGTCGCATCAATCTCGACAACAACCCATGGGGGATGAAAATAAATATGATGGAGTAGGAGCTCCTATTAAAATGTTGCTCGAGGAATCCCTCGCACGACAAAGTAAATACATGATGGATAACTTCGCAAAGATCCTTCGATGGCTTCCCACGGGAGAAGCATATTCATCAAGAGGCCATGAAACACCATTCAAGGTACAGGTAAATTTTGATATTCCATTATTTGAAGGACTGATAAATGTGGATGTTGTAGATAAATGGTTGAATCTACTCGAAGAGTATTTTTCGGTCCACAATTTTTTCGATAGGGAAAAGATCACTTTTTCACTCCTCAAGGTCATTCCCCATGTTAAAGACTGGTGGGATACTTACTCCAAACAAAGGGTCGTAGAAGAATATGCAATCTTTGTGGTGGCCCCTACATGGGATTCCTTTCGGGATTCTATTAAAGAACAGTACTACCTAGTTGGAAGCTACGAGGACCAGTACACTAGATGGACCACCCTAAATCAAGAAAGGGACCATATAGTACCATATTTCACCAATAGTTTTCATACCATGCGCACCAAATTGGGTATCAAATACTCTGAGCATCATCTGGTGCTCAAATACCATGGTTGTTTGCATAGATACATTCAAACAGAATTAGATTTTATGGACATCGCCTTATTGTGCATGACTTATAGATACGTTGTCAAGATCAAGCAAAAATTTAAGCAGAAAAGGAGAGAGTTTCGATCTGCAAACCCCTCACAGTCGAAGCAAGGAAAAGGTGGCCTCAACCCACACAGTAAGGGACTAAGTCGAGATGGCCACCCTCAGAACAACCAGTCCAAGCCACAACACAAGAAGGGAAATGAGAAGATGAAGAAGGAAACGGGAAAATGGTGTGAGTACCATAAAATACCTTGGCATAATACCAAAGAATGTCGCTCCAAGCAGTCACTCATGGACGAACTAAATGCTTCCGAGTCAGAGGTCGATTATGATTCTAAATCAAATCCTGAAGCATGGAAGTGGATTATCAATGTTGAATCGAGTGCCACTGTCACTACCACCAAAGTATGGCCAAGCATTCCAGAAGAACCAAAGGAAGGGGAATGCCTCTTTCACTCGCAGATGTGGGTAAAGGGGGCTCCGCTTCATTTCATTGTCAATAGTGGTAGTCAGAAGAACATGATTTCAGCATAGGTCATCAAGCGGTTGGACCTACCAACGACATCGCACCTGCGACCCTACACCATCAATTGGCTTTGCCAAGGAAGAGATATCTATGTCATCCAACAGTGTTGTCTGCCCTATGACATCAAGCCTTTCAAATATGACTTACTGTGTGATATTTCTCCCCCTGAAGTTTGTGATGTTATTTTAGGACAACCATAATTTTGGAAGCGTCATGTTGTGTATGAGTCTAGACCATGCAGTGTTATTATTACTTTGGGTAGACAATTGTACAGGATACCAAAGGTAGCGTCGCCTACTGCTATTTATTTAATATTTTCTAAGCAATGCAGTAAGGTCATTTCACATACAGGAAAGTTTGTATTATTTTTTATTCGTGCTCACAGTAAGTAGAATTTCACCACCACATCTCAATCTACAATTGGATCCCAGAACCAAAATGGGTCCAAGAAGGCCTAAAACTCAAAGTGCTCAAAATGGCTTCAAAACAAATGTGTGCATAGGCCTCATCAATACGAACCCAATGCAACTTGAACGGGCTCAAACAAACATCGTATGTGAAATATATCGCGGTCTCTTCATTTTGTCAAACAACCAAAAACAATGTTGATTGTACAGTCCATACAGTGCTGATGTGGAAGTTGACTATACCCGCCCTACGCCCGTACAATGATGTGGCAGGTACAATGAATGCTGACTGGGAAAACATGTAGGCAGATAGGTGGGAGAATGTGATGGTGCCACATGGCCCAGTCCTAGCCTACCACGTGGCACCCCTACATTGGTCATTAGCAGTTTGGAAAAAATTATGGATTCTATGGGAATTGAACCTGTGACCTCTGGTCTGGGTGGAAGTGTCTTGGCAGGGTCGGGCTACCATCCCACCCTTGGTATTTCTTATTAAACTATGGTGAAAATATTGTATTTAAGTTGATATGTGTTGTATTTTGGGAGGAGTAAGAGTTGGGGCCTAGCCACAACCTCGACGCGTTCCCACACGACCATGCCATGTAACCCTTCCAATTTTTAGTTGGCGCGAATGTGAATGGAGCTAGCCCCGATCATTTCTAACTCCCATATGACCATAGCATATGGTCGGGACCTATACCTTAGTGTGAATTTCAGTGGATAGCATCGGGTCGGTCGAGCTAACATGTTGACCAAGAGCATGAACAAGTGCTATAAATTGGGGGACTAGCAAACAGTTTAGCACGCGGATGCTTCAGGCTAGGACACATGGGGATACATGCGACCGAGGGCCAAGGTTCGGGGGCTGAAGACCAGGGGCCAGCATGCCAGCCTAGTCCAAGGCCACATGGAGGGTTCCCATATGCTCAGGAGCACGGAGAAAGGGGGTTGTGCCCTACATATTTTCCATTTTTGGGTTGTATACCATATATTATGATTTTAATTGGAGTTTTCAGTAGTTTTGTGGGATTTTGGTCATTTTTCGAGGATCTGGGCCCTTTTTTAGGCCAAATCTTGGGGAGACATTGGGAGGTTGTTACCCACTTCAAATATATATAAACCAGAGGTTCTTGTAGCCATATATGGAGGTTTAGAACATGTAAATGTTGAAGAATTGCAAAGCCAAAGCCATTTTTATGTAGGGAATCCATTAAGGAGAGCACCTTTGCAGGCCATTTCTAGGAGCTTCGTTCATCCGTTTTCGGTGTCGTAAGTTTTGTTGGTTTCTTGAGATCTGGTAGAACACGACCATATCAGTTTGTAACCCATTTGGCAATTTTATGATGCGCTTTTGAATATTTTAACAGAAATAAGAAAGCCTCACCCACTGAGACAAAGGCCCGGAGACGTAGGTGAGATTGTCGAACTCCATTATCAACCTTGTTGTTTATGGTTTTTTGTTTCTTCATGCTTATTTCCAGATCTGTATTTTTTTTTATGGTTTCCATGTTTCATCTATAATTCTTCCTCTTTCATTAATTTCTTAAATGGTAATTTAACTCATGCTTTAAAACTCAACCATTGTCGTTAAAAGATCTTTTCGGATCAAGTAGTATCAAATCTAGTTGACAGTTGGTTTTTGAGTTTGCATGATTACCAGGGAAAAGTTGAATCGTGGTGAAGTCAATCTTGTTGAAGAGAATCTAGAGATTGGATCAAGAAAGAGAACTTCTCAAAGTGAGAAGATGGCATCGGAAGAGGGAATTTCTCATGATGAGAAAGAGTTTTGAAAGACTTTCTTTGCCATGTCGGAGATGATGAAGGTTCTATATGAGGATTAATTGGAATGGAAGAGACTAATTCTAGGTGAATGTTCAAAGGTCAAAAGTGAAGAAGGAGAGGATCCTCCTCAAATTCCTCCTTCACCTCCTTCTTCTCCATCAACTTATTCTTCTTAAAGTTCAAGTTCTAAATCCACCACAAGAAAACATGTCCACAAACATAAACATGAAATGCCTTTACTTAAGCTTGATGTGAAATTTGAATTACCAATGTATGATGGTGAAGTCAATGTAGAGAGGCTTGAAAACTAGGTCAGACAGGTGGAGTTTTATTGCAGTGTGCAACAAATCAAGGATGAGGCAACTCAAATCAAGTTGGCATCACTTTGACTTGCAGGCACAACACTCATCTAGTGGCAAAGAAAGTTGCAAAATGGAACGCAACAAGTGGGTAATGTATTTCTATCATGGAAAGTTTGAGTTTTTGCACTTAGAAATCAATTCTATCCTTTGGGTTATAAAGAGAAATATTTAATTGAATGGAAAGGTCTTGAACTAAGAAAACGACAAATAGTGCAAGAATACACAGATGGATTTCGTAAAATGGAATTGATGTTAGATATTCCTTTACATACCCAAGAAACTCTTATGAAGTATATAGGAGGTTTACCTGCACATATTCATAACACTGTATTTATGTTTGGACCTACTAATATTGATGAGGTTTTTGTTCAAGCTACATACATTGAGGCATGGAAAACAGGAGTTGGTGTATCAGGGGAATCGTCTTCGAGGAAAGAGGACAAAAGGAAGTGGAATGGAAAGAAGGAAAATACGGTGGCAAGAAAGGAAAAGAATCCCTCTTGCAAGCATTGCAAGAAAGAAGGGCATGATGAGGACCATTGTTGGCAATTTCATCCTGAGAAGAGACCGAAATGGTTCAAAGAAAGGAAAGGGAGACAAATAGTTGCAGCAGCAACACAACCAATAAACTTGGAATCGGATTCAGGTGATGAATCTAAAGTCTCATTGGTTGGTTTGATAGGTAAAATTGGTGATGGACTTGATTCTAGAAGTAAATTGTTTCACATAAGGGTCATTATGAGGCATACTAAGGTCGACACATTGATAGATAGTGGATCTCAATCTAACTTGATTTCAGAGGAATTGGTTAAACAATTGGGATTAAACACTCAAATTCATCATAACCCTTACTCACTTAAATGGATAAGAAACAATCATAAATTGCACATAACAAATCAATGCACATTAAAGTTTGCAATTTCATCTAAGTTTGTGGATGAGGTAACATGTGATGTGGTGCCACTCAATGAATGTGGAATGGTCTTAGGCAGTCCTTATTTGTATGATCACAAAGAAATATTCTACAAGGAACATAATCAATATCACTTAATCAAAGAAGGCAAAGAATATGTTTTACATGCTCATCATTTAAAATCAAATAAATCTCTTCAAACAATGGAACAATTAAGAAAGGAATCTCATACAAGCAACACACCTATAATTGTTTCAAATAAAGTAATTGATCTTAAGAAATAACAGGAGATGATTGTCGAATGGAAGATCAATCACAATTTGCTTCAAGATAAGCTAATGTCGTGCAAGTATTACAAACATATTATCTCATTTGTAGTCATATTTTTTATGTTATCATTAGTAATGTTGTCAACATGGATGATAGTGGATTCAGTAATATGTGACAGAGTACAAATGACTAACGATATGATGTCAGTTATCATGGTTGTTTTATAGTTGATATTGATGAGACAAGTGCACAGGATAGAGTTTAAAGATAGAGAACAAGTGGGGTGGCCTATCCCACACTTGATGATTGGTCAGTAACCTTTTGGAGGACCAAAAGGTCTTTAGTGGGGAGGTGTGATCCAGAATTGGATCCTGGAACCAAAATGGGTCCAGTAAGGCCTAAAAATAAAAGTTTCCATAATGGATTCAAAATGGACGTGTGTGTAGGTCTCGTCGATACGAACCCAATGCAACTTGAACGGCCTCAAGCAGACATCGTATGTGAAATATATCGTAGTCTGTTCATTTTGTCAAATAGGCAAAAAAATGTTGCCAGTACAGTCCATACAGTGTTGATGTGGCAGCTAACTCTACAGGTTGTACAACTGTACAGTGGCATGGAAGGTACATTGGACGCTGACTGGGCAGACATGTGGGAAGACAGGTGGGAAAATGTGATGGTGCCACGTGGCCTAGTCCTGGGATTCCACATGGTAGCCCTCCATTGGTCGTTAGCATTTTGGAAACATTTATGGATTCTATGGAAATTGAACCCGTGACCTCTTGTTCGGGCGGAAGTGTCTTGGCAAGGTCAGGCTACTAGCCTGCCCTTGGTATTTCTTATTAAACTATGGTGAAAATATTGTATTTATGTTGATATGTGTTGTAGTTTGGGCATAGTAAGAGTTGGGGCCTAGCCCCAGCCCCGACACATTCCCACACTACCATGCCATGTAACCCTTCCACTTTTCAGTTGGCACGAATGTGAATGGAGCTAGCCCCAATCATGTGTAACTCCCATACGACCATAGCATATGGTCGAGACCTATACCTTAGCATAGATTTTAGTGGATAGCATCTGGTCAGCTAGGATAGCCCGCCGACCAAGGGAATGACTAAGCACTATAAATTATGGGCTAGCAAATAGTTTAGCGTGTGTATACTTCAGGCCAGGACACATGGGGATACATGCGACTGAGGGCCAAGGTTTGGATGTTGAAGAACAGGGGCCAATGCGCCATCCTAGTCCAAGGCCACATGGAGGGTGCCCATATGCCCAAAAGGTAAGAGAAAGGGGGTTTCACCCTACATATTTTCCATTTTTTGGTTTTATACCATATATTATTATTTTAATTGGATTTTTCAACAGTTTTGTGGGATTTTGGTCATTTTTGGAGGATCTAGACCCTTTTTTAGGCCGGATCTTGGGGAGAAGTTGGGAGGTTGTTACCCACTTCAAATATATATAAACCAAAGGTTCTTAAATATATATAGGGGGGTTCAAAATAGGAAAATGTTGAATAATTGCAAATCCAAAGCCATTTTTATGCAAGGAAGCCATTGAAGAGAGCACCTTTGTAGGCCATTTCTAGGAGCTTCATTCATCCGTTTTTGGTGCCGTCAGTTTTGTTGGGTTTTTAAGATCTGGTAGAACACAACCTTATCAGTTTGTAATCCATTTGGAACTTTTATGATGTACTTTTGAATATTTTAATAGAAATAAGAAAGCCTCACCCACTGAGACAAAGGCTCGGAGACATAGGCGAGATTGTCGAACTCTGTTATCAACCTTATTGTTTATGGTTTGTTGTTTCTTCATGATTATTTCCATATATGTATATTTATTTATGGCTTCCATGTTTCATCTATAATTCTTCCTCTTTCATTAATTTCTTAAATGGTAATTTAACTCATGCTTTAAAACTCAACCATTGTCATTAAAAGATCTTTTCGGATTAACATCTGTGGACTCTACACAAAGCCTCTCTTTGAAACAAAATCAAGTGTACGAGATCATGGAAGAATACAAAGACATATTCTCCTCACCTACATGGGTACCAACACACTTCCAATTCAAGCATCCAATTGATCTAACCTCCGGTGCACCTTTACCTAATGGACCAGTCTATCATTTCTCACTGATGGAAAATGACGAAATCGTGTGCTAGATCCAAGAGCTTCTCCAAAATGGGCACATCATACCCATATCCTCCCCTTGTGGAAGCTTGATTGTACTAGCGCAAAAGAAGGACAGTACTTGGCAACTCTGCATTGATTACAGAGCTTTAAACAAAATCACAGTTAGGAACCGGTACCCCATTCCCAGGATTGATGACCTTCTTGACCAAGTCAAGGGGGAAACTTTCTTCAGCAAGATTGACCTAAATTCAGGCTACCACCAGGTTCCCATCAAACCAACTGATGTATGGAAGACAACCTTCATGTCTAAATAAGGTCTCTTCGAATGGCTAGTCATGCCCTTTGGCTTAATAAATGCACCAGGTACTTTCATGAGGTTGATGGATGATGTATTGAGACCCTTGACCAACTCCTTTGTGATGGTATATTTATATGACATCCTCATCTTCAGCAGAATGTGGGAGGACCACATGCGGCATATTCAGCAGGTTTTGAGCACTCTGCGGCATCACAAACTATATGCCAACTTGGAAAAATGGTCTTTTGGCATGAAAAGGGTCCAATAGTTGGGCTACATTGTTGATGAGAATGGGGTACATGTTGATCCAGCTAAGATCAAATTCATTCGTTACTGGCCAGCCCCAACCACACTGACCAAGATTCAGAGATTCTTGGGACTAGCCAAGTTCTATCGACGGGTCGTGTTGGGATTCTCTCATATTGCATGGGCCCTTAGCTAGGTGACCAAGGGTAGTGGTAGGGCCAATTTCATGTGGGGTAAGGAACAACAAAGAGAATTCAATGATCTAAATCATCACTTATTCTCAACTCCAGTACTCTCCTTTCCTGATCTGCAGCAACCATTTGATATTGAGACTGATGCATATGACTATGTTGTGGGCATAGTTCTCACTCAGCATGATCATCCGATGGAATACCATGGTGAGACACTCTCATATACTATCTAGAAATACCCCACCTATGACAAGGAAATTTATTCCATTGTACAAGCATATCGTCAATGGAAACATTACATTTTGGGAAATGACACGATCACACACACTGATCACAAGCCTCTGCAGTTCATACAAACACAGGGGAAATTGCAGAACGACTGCCATCAAAAGTGATCCACCTACCTACAGCAGTTCCATCTCAACATCAAGTATAATAAATTTATGTCAAATCGTGTCCCTGGCTCCTTCAGTCGACCTCTTGTGGATGCACTCACAACTGTGCTCCATTCTTGTTGACATAAAGCATCTGAGTGGCCCCAACTTTATCAGCAAGATCTGGAATTCACCACCACCTATCATCTCTTGGGTACAGGCATGATTGTCACCAATTTTCACATTCAGGATGGACTATTATGCCACCTGGGCCATCTTTGTGTTCCTACAAGAAAGCTTGCAAAGATGATTTGGGGATCCCACTATAGTCAGATGGAAGGAATTTTTGGCATGGAGAAAACTATGGTCGTTCTTCAGAAGCATTTTTAATGGCCAAAACTTCGACAGGAAGTCAACAATTATATCAGATCTTACACTTCCTGTGTCATTGCCAAGCCAGCCATCAAGAAGTAAGGCTTATACACCCCTCTTCCTACTCACGAGAAGCCTTGGGAATCCATCTCAATGGATTACATGTATAGCCTTTCATCCACCAAGAAAGGAAATGAATGTGTATTTGTGGTCATTGATCGGTTTTCGAAGATGGCCATCCTCACAACATGCAACAAAAATATCACAGTGGAAGATACTGCCAATCTCTTCTTCGAACGAGTGTGGGTCCTCTTTGGGATACCACAAACCATCATCTCTGACCGGGACAGCAGGTTCCTTGACACATTTTGCTCGAGTTTTTGGTCACTGTTGGACACCAAGCTCACCAAATCCACTTCTTTCCACCCCCAAATAGATGGCTAAAAAAAGGTCGTCAATCGGATGATTGTGCACATCCTTCGCATGTACAACTCTAAGAATCCGCATACATGGGACGAGATTCTCCCCTATGTTCAACACAGTTAAAATATGGCTCTCCATAGCTCCACCGACCATAGCCCATTTCAGGTGAGGTTTGGATTCCAACCCTTGGGACCCATTGATGTTTCACTTCCTCTTGCCACCACACGGGAAGACTCTTCCCATGATCATTCTTCGATCGACAAAGCCACCAGATTCATTGAGAGGATTCAGCACATCTTCCAATAGGTCCAGGAGATTTCGCAGAAATCCAATGCTAAGTACAAGCAATGCCATGATCAACACAGGGTACCACACCAGTTTCAAGTTGGCAACAAAGTCTGGTTATATTTGCAGAAGGAGCGTCTCACAAGGCCCCATCGGAAGATCTTCCCACTTCACTATGGGCCTTACATTATCACCAAGGTTGTGGGTAGAAATTCTTTTGAGATCAACACTCCACCCTTCCTTGGCCTGCACCCAGTTTTCAATGTAGACCTCCTTCGACCATATTTTCCACCATTATTCGACACCTCAGAGATCACAAAATAAATGACACCCATAGAGATCAACCATGAATGCATGGAACAAGCATCCACTGATCATATAGTGGACACACAAGTCAAGGGCACTCACCAACAATGGATCCAACTTTATCGGGTTGTCAAGGCAGGGAAACTCCTACACCAAGGCAAGTGGCTCACCCGGGGACAAATCCAGCAGACATTTCCTCACCTGATGGGGGAAATCAACACAATGGAGAACATTGCTTCCTAAGGGGGAAGGATTGATCCAATTAGCTATTGGTGTCCACCCACCTATTCCAACTGGCTCGTCTTGTCCATTTTTAGTTCAACACATTCTTTTTTACTTCTTTGTAATTGTGGGTTCTACACTTTTGGGGTTATCTAAATTCCTACACATCTTCCATGTGGATATTGGTGGCCTCTCACCTAATCCAACTGGATTATTTTGTATTTTTTCATGTCATCAAATCTTGTTGTACTTTCAGGGTCAGTTTGGAGGCCTAAACAGTGTTTTTTTGGCTCACCACAGTCAAACTATAGACAGATTCAGAGTTTGATGGTGAAATTTGTAGTTCTCTGAAATACCTTTCCAATGGGCTATCACGCACAAAAAAAAGAGGTCGTATGCAAAATTTACGACCCCGAGAAGTTGAGGTACCAACTTACCCATAGGGACCCACATGACTTTTGACGTTTCACCTCCTAGGGTTAGGTTTTTGGATGTCTAGAGTTTTTGAATTCATGAGTAATATAAAAAAATGCCTTTAGAGCCTCATTTTAATTCATTATGCTCAAACGAATGCGCGTAGCAGCCACATCTCTTCTCAGAGATAGCTACCACCATTCGAGCAAGTGTATTAGTTCTGCAATTTTACAGTTTCATCCTATTTCATTATTCAATAGAAGATATTGCTCACTGTATATATGTGTTATTATTCATATCTCTGTGTTTATTGTATTCAGTCTGTTAATTAGTTCTTTCTGCTCCTAAGTCCGGATCAACAGCGACATAAGCAAGTTGGGAAATTATTTTCCATTATCATCTTGTAGTTGCCTATATAATCCAACCTATAGTATTGTTATGACTCATCTATGAATACTTTGTCATTTATGGAAGAGTAGATAGTCGATTCCTCTATTACTCAGGTCAGATCTATTTCATGTGACCATTAATATATTGTTGGTGGTGTTTAAATTCCTCACTGTTGTAGCATGATATTAGAATAATAAACTCATACCAGCATTTTGTGAGTTACTGTTATGTTTCTACATTCATTGGTAGAGATGGTAATACTATTGAAAGATATAAATTTGTTGGTAGGAAACTATATAACAGTAGAAACAAGGAAAATATGTTACACTAGTATGTCTTATTATTTGTTATGTAACATTATAGATTAGTATTTATTTCAAGGGAATATGTATTATTATTTGTTCATTTGAAAGTTCAATAACACCTTAAAAATGACAACTCTAAATGTACCATTGTTTCCTCCTAACTTGGATAAGAATAAAATTTTACCATAGGAATACTATTAATGGTCCAAGAAGAAAATTCATTCTCACTTGACAACACTTTGTCTCAAAATAGTATATGTTATCCTTTGATACCATCTCATCTAGCATCATAAAGACCTTTCATTTGTAGGCAAATTCACTATTGTTGGTCAAATTATTCAAGTTTCTCGTGTTTATTATGTGTCCTTTTTCTTTCCTAGTATGGCTCCAGCTTAGTTACTTGAGTATATTTTGACATATTATCTATGGTTCAAGTATGGTGGAAATTAATGGTTTCCCTTGATGCCAGGGGATGTTTAGACCATGCCCAAGGACAAGGGGGGTGTTGGATGATTTATGTTTCCACTTATGGGAGTATTCTATTATCCATGTTGTTGGTTTGGTGTCTTCAAATTTCATCTCCTTGGCCTTCAATCGAGTAGAAGCATGCTAAGGCTAGACAAGGCAAGGAAATGAAAGGCAAGGCATGACATGTCAGGGCAAGGCATGGCATGTCAAGGCAAGGTAGGACATGCCATGTCAAGGAAAAGAAAGGAAAGGCATGATATGTCTCCCTGAATGGATTTAGGAGGCGAGTTGCAACTCACCATAACATTCAAACCATGCCTCGGATCGATGAAACGCCAATTATGTTGGACTCCTCGCACTGAATTATAGCTAGGGGGACCCCTCTCCTCTGATTCTATCACCAAAAAAATTGTTTGTTAGAGGATCTATGAAACTAAGGTTTTTCTCAATGAGGCACAATACAAATCCAACACAGGGGGTCAACTTTCACAACCCCTATGTCGGGTGATTGTGAGCACCATGGTCACATGGGAATTTTCCATATGGACCTTCCAGATCTTACAGAACTCAATTATGTCACCCGGTTGTGATTTTGTGCCCCTGGATCAAATTGACATCGTGTCCCTGAATGACTTCAGGAGGTGAATTGAAACTCTCCATAACACAAATAATGCCTTGGATCAATGAATCGTCGGTTATGTTGGACTCCTAGCACTGGATTCCATCTAGGGGATCCCTCTCCTATGATTCCATCACCCAGAAAAGTGTTTTTTAGAGGATCTCCAGAACTAGGGTTTTACTCGGTGAGGGAGAATGCAAATCTAAAACAGGGTTTGAATTTCAAAACCCCTATGTCGGGTGATTTTTGGCACCATGTTCTCATGGGTGTTGGCCATACAGACCTTCTAGAGCTTACAGAACTCAATTACATCACCTGATTGTGATTTTGTACCCATAGACCAAATTTTCATTATCTTCTTGAATGACTTTAGAAGGTGAGTTACAACTCACCATAACACGCAAAACGTGCCTCATATCGACGAAATGCTAGTTTTGTTGGACTCTTGACATTGGATTCCATCCAAGGGGACCCCTTTCCTGTGATTTTGTGGCCCAAAAAAGTTTTTGTTAGAGGATATTCAGAACTAGGGTTTTTCTAAGTGAGGCACAATGCAAATCCAGCACAGGGGGTTTAATTTCACAACCCAAGTGTTGGTTGATTCTGGGAACCATGGTCACATGGGAATTGGTCATATGGACTTTCCAGAGATTACGAAACTTAGTTACATCACCCGATTGTGATTTTGTGCCTCCAAACCAAATTGTCATTGTGTCCCTGAATGACTTCACGAGTCGAATTGCAACTTGCCATAACACACAAATTGTGCCTCAGATCGACAAACTGTTAGTTATGTTGGACTCCTGGCACTGGATTCCAGCTAGGGGGACCCCTCTCTTGTAATTCCATCGCCTGAAAAAGTGTTTGTCATAGGATCTCTGGAACTAGGTTTTTTCTCAGTGAAGCACAATGAGAATCTGACACAGGGATTATAGGCACCGTGGTCGCATGGGCATTGGCCATGTAGACCTTCCAGAGCTTACGAAACTCACTTATGTCACCCGGTTGTGATTTTGTGCCCCTGGACCAAATTGTCATTGTATCCCTTAATGACTTCAAGAGGCAAGTTTCAAATCACCATAACACGTAAATCGTGCCTCAAATTGATGAAACACCAGTTTTTTTGGACTCTTGGCACCAGATTCCAGCTAGGGGGACCCCTCTCCTATGATTCCATCGCTCGAAAAAAGTATTTTTTATAGGATCTCCAGAACTAGGGTTTTTCTCAGTGAGGCACAATGCAAATCTAACACAGGGGGTCGAATTTCAAAACCCCTGTGTCTGGTGATTGTGGGCATCGTGGTCACGTGAGTGTTGGCCATATGGACCTGTCAGAGCTTACAGAACATAGTTACATCGCCCAATTATGATTTTTTCCCCCATCAATGCAGAAACTTCAGGTAGATATTGTACATGAGTACTATTGATGATGTAAGTTTAGATAAAAATCATTTCATTGAATTGAGATCAAGATGCCCCAATTATACAAAATATAATGTTCTCACCATTAAATATTTTCAATACCCCAGTCTATTATGAGATCATAAATTTAATGAAATAAGATAATTATGTGTGCAGCTAGTTTTTATTCTAGCATTTAGTGTAATTTTGTTATTGCACTCTATTTGTATCAATGTTTCTTTTATTTTTGACATCCAACACATTGTTGTGTACAAGAAACACATGGAAACTATGACTATAAAGACCCAGAATTACTACAACAACATTTAAGTGTTGATTTGGGATAGATCTAAATCCATATGTGAATGGAAAGAGACCTCCCTAGTGCATAAATATGCATAGCTATGAGGTTTGACCAAATCTAGAAATTTGCATCCCCACCTGCACAACTTTGCTTGAATTTTTTGAAATTTTGAAAGAAGATGAAATGGTTGTCTATTTTACTGGATGTTGTTCTTTTTAAGTCTAAACTAAACTAAGCTTTGCATCTCAAAACCTTTTATTCTGCCACTATTACAAATTTATAGGGATGTGATAAATTTTTGCAGTTCTCCTCACCTGTTGTGCCTTATACGATCATCCCGATAACAATTATGACAAAGTTTTAGGCTTATCACAAAATTCCCCAGTGATCCTTGTGAAGTTAAGAGACTCAACATGTTGGTTTCTTGAAACTTGGGGAAATGGCTTTGGGAAAGTTAGGTGATTTTTGAAGTGATTTGCAGGGAGCCATCAAACAGTACTCTTGTTCTTCTGGTTGACCTTCTATATTCGAGCATCACATTGTGGAAACTCAACGAAAGAAAAAATAACATACTTGTTTGGTTAAGCTTCCCAACATAACTAATTCTCATGCTCAAAGTAGTGCTATAAGATACTTTTGTTGAAGTACTTGCAAACAAATCTCCTAGTTGAGATTCCTCTCTTACTCTGCTTCAACATGATGTTGGTGTTTCCACTTGTTGGCTATCGGAAGTCACTCCTGGATTGCTAGCAGGAGCAGAGCCCGACGCCCATCAGTTTAATGTCACGATTTATTTTAAAAGGGTGATCAAATGGAGGAAAACTCAAAACAGCATTGTATCAACTCAAAAACCAGACCAGGCATGCATGAACGAGTGAGGTCTTGATAAACTCCAAACAGTTTGTCATAAACCAAGAATTCTCAAACACGGAGGCATGACCAGGAGACCAGAATGTCGCTGAAACTTTACAGTCGGGAGCTTAGCTCTACCATCGATAGATACAAAAATGGCAAAAATGCCTACATATACTCAAAACAACAACAGCAGCGGAACCAAGAAACTGCATTGAAATCTTTGCATCTGCATGGCTTCTGACACTCTGCAGCCGCAGTCTTTGACTAATCGTGCAACTTGTGGTAGACGCGATAGATCTTCTGACAGTTACATCGGCGAATCGACGTGCTTTTAATTCATTGCAGGACGTCCCCATTATGGCGGAGACGATGTCTAACCACCCTCAACTGCCTCAATAACTTCTTCTTGGGATTGAGAACAGCCAGGCCAACTCAACATCTCGGGATAGGGAAGACTTATCGCGCTGCCACCTGGAACAACTGAATAGATTGAGGGACGGACATGAGGGCCAGCGTGAAGGACATGGTGTATGGTAGGAGTGATGGTATCAGGGAGAAGACGGGAGAACGAACTCACATTCGGGTGAGAGACTGATGTGGAAAGGAACGGGACACATGGCAAGTAATGAGTGGATGGTGGGAAGAAGGGAGAGCCACGCGGACCAAAGAGGAGAGGTGAATGGATGACACACGGCAGCAGGGGAAAGGCAGAAGGAGAAGGAAGAGGCCGAATGGCGGAGGAGGCCCACCTTTGGTTAAGCAATTTGAGAGGCGGGCTACGGCGCCATTGATGCAGGCCTTCGATGCGGTAGTCGTCGAGCTATCATGGGATTAGGACCCCCTGGTTTAAAGGTAGAAGAAGGGGGTCCGGAGACCTCATCGCCGTTGATCAGGCACTAATGCGAACCATCGGAGGGATTGCATGCGATTGGTTATAAGGGTAGAAAGGCAAGAGTGCGGAATGTATGGATTGATCGAGCGTGAATCACGGACTTACGCTTCGGTCTTGTTTACCATGGGCACATTATGTTAAAACTTACAGGATGGCGGGTTTTAACCTCTCTTTCCTTAACCTTGTTAAAATATATAGCTAACATTCGGCTCCATGGGGATAGAGTAGATCTGATGCTCTAAGAACTCTTTTGGAACTTAGTGCCTTTGTTGGGATATGGAGTCATTTATTGAAACAAAAATAAAAAGCGAAAACAAAGAACAATGACCCTGAAACAAAGCAAAATGAGCGGTCGCGGCTCATAAAATTATTTCTTTACAGAAATGCCCATTGGCCAGGCCACTAAAACTTCGTACCTTCCGGATCCGCACCCAGCACGGTTATTGGGCTGCTTCAAAAGGATCTTACAAGGCCCAAACCGAAGGGCATCAAACTTACTGTGCTTTGCCCTTTTCACCTTTGGGTGCATCCCACTTGAGCACTAGATCACCCTTTGAACTCTTGCTACCTTTTCCTATCAAAGAAGCACCTTGATCTTCTTTGATTATAGCTCGTCGGGGACACCACGTTCTCGATCTTCTACACCTCCACCATCGTGAATTCTGTAGAGCACATGGTTAGGTTCCCCCTCATAGTCTTGGAGGAGATTTGCCACGGGCAAGGAAAGCTGAGTAGGAAGATGACCTCAATCCATTAAACAATTTTGGAAGGGTGAGACCAGGGGACCTCTTCGTTGTCACTCGATGTTAAGTGTGAATTTGAGCTTTGAGTCCAGAGACCCGTTTATTATCCTCTAGTAGCTTTTGATAAGCTTGATTAAACTTTTGTTAGAGGACTGCCGGTCCACCACGGGATAGTAGGGAGTGGAGTGAACGGTGAAATCCCAAACCGTTCACAAAATTTGACCGGACTCCGGAACCGGGAAATGGGGAGGCATTGTCGATTGGCGATTTGCTAGAACAGCAAACCTAGCTATGATGTCCTCAGTGATGATTACTTTGTGAGAAGTGCTTCGGTAGGGATAGCTTCTATCCATTTGGTGAAGTGGTCGGTTGCAGTCAAAATCCATCGGTCAGCCACTTGAGGGAGGATGAATTTCCCCAATAAAGTCCGATTTAACTGGCGAAGGGCTGAGACCTACGAGGCTGCCGATTAGGGGTTTGGTGTTTCTTCCACGAGGATCTACGGCATTTGATGCGCAAGCTCTAATTTCCCTGCATACGTCAGGAAATAAGGTGGGCCGGTAGTACCGGCCAGGAGGATCTTGTGGACGATTGGTATTCAAAAATAATGGCCTCATGAACCACTATGGAAATCATTCATAACTTTATGGGTCTGCTGTGGGTCCAGACACATTGGTAATATCCCCTGGGGGTCTTTTCAATACAAAGCTTGGCCAATAAGACAATACCTGACTGCTTTGAGCTTTAGAGCCCTTGCTTTGTTTTTTTCCCATTCCATCGGGAGGCTTTAGTTCTCGCAGAAAATACAAGATATCTTGGTACCCGGGGCATCTTGATAATGGTGGTACGGTGCTTTGGGAACCCATGTTGGATGATTCGGCATCATTGATAAAATTGTTCAAGGTACTATGGTGGATTCGGCCGAGGGCTTGTAAACCACATACCAGGTCAGCAGGTGGTGGGCTTAATCTCGAGGTCGAATTCTAGGATATTGGCGATCCATTTGCTTCTTCTTCCGTCTATGTTGGGTTGTATAAGAATGTCCTTCACATGGGTTGAAGGGACATATGCAATGATTTTTTAGTGTAAGACATAAACTTCGAAAGCTTTGAGAGCTTTCACCCAGGCATAATCCTGCTTCTCCATAATATCATACATCAACTCAGCATCTCGGTGCCTTGCCAAGAAGGCCAATGGGTTGCTCCTGGCCGTGTCGTTTCACCTTGAGCTGGCTGTATTTGTGTCCAAAGGAAGCAAAAATATTATAAATCTTTAGAATAATGCAGATGATCAACCACGGGGAGCCTCGGTCAATGCTGCTTTATTTGGTGAAGACCTCACGGATTCAATGAGTCCATTTTATTTCCTTGGCCCTTCCGAGCATGGTTTGTAATATTTTCACCAATTGACAAAATTTGGAACAAAACCTCTCGAGGGAAGTAATCCTTCCAAAATGCTTGGATCTTTTTAGATAAGAGTGGCGAGGGCACAGTGCTTCCACTATCGGGGATCAATTCTTACTCCCTCTGACGATACTATGTATTTCTGACTTCCCCTCTTGCATAGCAAACAATGATTTCTTGGGATTAAGGGAAAGGCCAAACTTTCTGCATTTAAGGAAAAACCCTTTTCAAGTGGGAGTGGTGCTCAATATCGGTCTTGGAGAAGACTGTTATGTCATCTCGGTAAATCACCACAAACTTATATTTTTTTCTCGATGAAGGCTATGTCCATGGCTCGGGGAGAAAGATAAGTTTGTTGCTCCTGCATTCATCAATCAGAAGGGCATCTTAGCGTATGAATGTCCCCGAGGGAGTGGTGAGTTGTCTTTTCTCTGTCCTCAGTCATGACCGATATCTGATTATAACTTGAGAAAATCCATCAATCATAGATATCCTAGATGCACCGGTGACCCTCGCAATATATGTTCCATGTTGGAAATGGGGTAATTGTCCTTCCTCGAACTCCTGTTGAGGTTTTAAATCGACCACGAGTCACGATTTCTCGGCTCTTTTTCCTTCTGGGACCAAATTGGCTACCATTGAAATTATCTCTAAAGGGGATGATGATTTGGGCATCCAATAACTTCTTTACTTCTTTTTCCATGACAGGCAATAACATAGGATTGTTTTGCCTCAAATTTTTCCTGAAATGTTTGGTCTCTTCTTTCAATGGGATCTTATGCTCAATGGCGGTTGTGTCGTATGTCTTGAGGTATTGATGAGTCCACATCACGAACCGCGTCATCAAATTTCCCTCGACAGCAAATCGGTATATCCGATCCTCTGCTCCTCGGTCAGACTCTTTGATAGCTTGACCAATTTGGGCTCTTTTGGTGTGCCTATGTTGCATTCGGTCGCATCAGCATCATCACCTGAAACTATACCCTTCACTGCCACATCGTTCTGGCCGAACAACCAGCTACAAATTGGATCAGACCTCTTGGTATGTGGTTGCTCGGCAGTTGAATAATTTGTTGATCAACAACTTTATTCAACAACTCCAGGGTCGTGGTCGGGTTCCTCGTCAGGGTCCTCATCTATATGTAGTGCAGAGAATTAAATTCGATGGATTGGTGTAATTCTCAATCTCCTTATATCCTTCAAATACCCTCCGATGTTTGACATTGTCCGGTACGGAGGGTCTATATCTTATTTCCAACTGCGATATGTCAGTGTGCAGCGTAGGGGCTTCGAACAGACTAGCTTAGAAGGCTTGGAAGTCGGCTGGAGAATTTTCTTTCTGTGGAATGAAAGAGATGTTGAAATCTAGAGCTATCAATTAGATCCCATACCTCGTTCTGTAATTCTTGAGGCAAGGGTGCTTGAGTACGATGAGCGTTTGACCTGTTGGACAATTAATTTTGCATCCCGAACCTGACCATTTCTTTGATTCCCATTTCTTTTCACGGTACTTAATCCCTAGAACCGAGCCTCATACTCTTCCATGTTATTGGTGACTTCTGAAACTCCGGCTTGTATGATAGTGATATGGTTTTCCTGAGAAGGAACTTAGATACCACTCCATTTTGCACCTATCATGGAGCTCCATCAAAACATATTCAAGCAGAGGTGGTTGAAGGAGGCATTCCTTGATCAAGACTGAGCTTCTTTCTAATCTACAAAGGAGCCTCAGGGGTGTGAGAGAAGCCCAACTGGCCTACAAAATCAGTGTCCAAGGCATAGATGGGATGATTAGTGGGGTTTTCTTCATCACTGACTATGTAGGCTAGTGGGCTTCTCTGTACAATCTCCAATGTTCCCCCCAAAGACTGGGATGGTGTCATATGTGAGATCCATATGTAAAGTCCCTCCAAGTCTCTTAATCCAAGATCTTGACAGCGGCATGCACCAAATTTGGGGAGAACGTCAGCTACCACTATATCCATGACCATGCACTGTGGGTGGTGAAATAGGAAACCACCGGGTCATAATGCTTAGACATTGTACCCTCACGGGTCAAAGGGAATAGAGGTCATGATGGGCTCAGGTGACCTAATCCTAACTTCCATGTGACTTTAGGCATGAGGTTGTGATTACAGATCCCATTAAAGCAATTATCTTGTCTTTATCATGTATGTTGGGAGAGGGTGTAGAAGGGGGATGAATCATCTCTATCTTCTACCATGGGATGGGACAATGTGGTCTTTCATCTTGGAGGAGTTTATCACGGTCGTAGGCGGGGCGAGGCTTCCAGACTTCAGCAGTGGGAGAAACATTTTGAATTCCCATGTTTGATTAACTTGGTGAGGGGCAGAGTCCGACTTTAATTCATGTTCAAATTAAAGGAAGATGAGTTTTGGAATTTCTCTAATCTGAGGACATGATTTTTGAATGGTAGAGAGGGGCAGGCCTTCTTACCTCGTGGTGGTATGCTACCTCATCGTGACTTCTCTCTTGCTCTAGTGGATGGCTTCAGGGAACATCGGGTACCTCTGCCCTCTTGTCGATCTCGGGGTTATACACCTCGGCCACATGGAAACTTTGTCTCCCTTGCTCAATTCGTTTCGCTGACCATTCTCTGAGAGAGACTCTTCCTTATGCAATTTGGTGGATGAGGGAAAGGGGAGTGACCTCTACTTGTAGGTACAGGCTTCGGGCTCGTTTGTTTCTTCTTCTTATTCGCCAGGCTACAAAATTGTTACGGAGGGCACGAATTTTGGTCATCTCCACCTTCTTTCCCTTCTCTTTATGCATAGTTGAAGGAGCAAGTTGTTGGTCTCTGAATCCTCCTTTGTTCTCTGTGTTCTTGGGGCCCTTATACATATGCCTCCTTTCACCTTCAATCTCTCCACCTCTTCTTTAAGAAAGTTCATAACTTGAGCCAGCTAGCTTACTTGAGGGTGGGACAATGATGGGCGAGAGATATGTTGGATTCAAAAGTCGAGGCTTCTGATTTTCCATTTCTTCTATCTATTCGCGTCGACTGGTTTCTCGATGCATCTGCTGCTAATGTTAGATTCCGCCTCTATAGTTGCATCTTGCATGCGAAGAGCTAAAGGGTGCTCTCCTTTCTCTTAATGAGGCAATTAGGGTCAAATGCACTAGCATATGAAATTTGGCAGAGGCTTGAGCTTTATCTCTGCGGGAATCTTGTTATACATCTTATTAAATATTTTACGGAAGTCGGAAGTGGACTCTCGCTGCTTCTTCGAGGGATAAATTCAGTCATATAATATATGTAATCTTTCTATCCCCCCACTGCCTCAAAAACGCATTATCGAGCCTCAATCCCGACTATGGATCCAGTGGCCAGCCCCCTGAACCACTTCTAACTTCACCATCTAGGCTCTAGACAAGACTCTCATCGGTTATCTTCATTCTCAATACCAGGGTTATGCACTTGTTGTAAAAGAAACCAGTGTTCTTGGTGGTCACATCTCCCCTCCTGCGAACTTGGTATATACTAAATAGTCTCAGTGAGAGGAGAGGTTCAAAAGTGAGGAAGAATCAAAGGAGCATATCTAGCGACAACTATGGCATCCATTATGTTGAGAGGGGGATTAACACCAACTCCATGGGGATGTTGAAGCAGAGGAGTACTCGGAGGAGAAGGAGTGTGAGCAGGAGATGTATGAAAAGAGGTCCTAGAAGGGGACGACGGGGAAAACAGAGAGAGAAGTTTAAGGGACACAAAGGTGTCGCGAGGTGTTTCTCTACAATGCGTGTGAAATAGTAATCAAAGGAGGAGTGGTGAAACCTCTTGAGGGGGAAGTGATCTCTCGATACTAGACCCGAAGGGAAAACTTCGGCGAGAGGAACACTCCCGAAGTTCAGAGAACGGGAAACTTTTGAGGAAGGACGACTAGGAAACCGAGAATTTGAAAATGGAGTTCTCCGCAGAAGTATTACCTTTTTCATGTGAAAACTTCTTTTGCAGCTCTCTTTCCCTTTTTCTGCGTCACGACTTGCTAGAAGTCTTCTTCTGGTGTGGCCAAAGGCAAGTGTGAATTTGACCTCGTGTGTCTGCCTATCGAAGCCCGCAGGTTAGCGAGCAGCGAGGTTCTCCCAAAGCGAATAGATCACGGTGGAGTCGCCGGGTGCACAGGAGCAATCTTCAAGTTATGATCTCGATGCACCTTCAGAAATCAACTAATCATTGTCGTTCTGTCGGGGAAAATCTTCAACTTCATCCCGACCTTGGCGCCGAAATGTTGGCTATCCCGAGTCACTCTGGATTGCTAGTAGGGCGAGCAGCCATCGATTTTAATATCCACGGTTTATTTTAAAGAGGTGATCAAATGGAGGAAAACTCAAAACAACATTATGTCAACTCAGAAACCGGACCAAGCATGTGCATGAGCAGTGAGGTCTTGATAAACTCCAAGCGGTGGAGTCGTGGTAAAGATTTGGCTGTGAGGTGGAAGACTTATGCAAGAAGAGTTCAAAGATCCATAATAAACATCGGGTTCATCCTGGTGGTGAAAGCATTGAAACACAAAGTCACTTTATATTCAAATACAGGCAACCAGAGAGTACATAAATGTCACGACAAATCCTTTATCATAACACAAATGAAGCAACTATCCATGAATCATTACATTTGTGAACACTCAGGCATGAGATGAAACGAGGCGTAAAAGTTGTTTGTCGCAACCAAGAATTCTCAAACGAGCATAACAGGGAGACCGAATGGTATTTGAAACTTTACGGTCAGGAGCTTAGCTCTACCATGTCGATAGATAAAAAATGGCAAAAAATGCCTACAAATACTCAAAACAACGGAACCAAGAAGCGCATTGAAAGCTTCGCGTGCATGAACCGACACTCTATGACCCTTGATCTTTGTTATCTATTGCAACTTGTGGCGGAACCACGATAGATCTTATAGCGATTACATGTGAATGCGGCGATGCTTTTAATTCGTGCGGGACGTCCCATTATTGTGGAGGCGATGTCTAACCACCCTCAACCACCCCTCAATAGCGCTACTTGGGATTGAGAGCAGCTGGAAACCAACTTCGGTATCTGGGATGGGAAGACTTCTCGCTGTATTTGCCATCCGGAACAACTGAATAGCTTGAGGACCAGGACATGAGGGCGGTAGTGGGAGGTATATCAGTGTATGGTAGGAGTGATGGTATCAGGGAGAAGACGGGAGAACGAACTCACCTTAATTTGAGAGGCCCGATGGAAAGGAGCGGGGCGATGGCGGGTAATGGCGGATGGTGGGAAGAAGTACCTTGGACCAAAGAGAGAGGTGAATGGATGACACACAGTAGCAGGGGAAAGGCGGAAGGAAGAATGAAATGGCGGGAGGAGGGCCCACGGTTAAGCTACAGGCCATTTGAGAGAGAGGCGAGGGGCTGCCTGGCGTCGTTGATGGGCCCTTCTGATCATTATTATGGAAATTTGCTCCTTGGGATTAGGACCCCTCCGTTTAAAGGTAGAAAGGCGGGGGTCGAATGCTCCCTCGATACCGTTGATCAGTAATCACGAACCGTCGAGGAGAGTTTAGCCAGCGATTCTGAACCCCTGAGCCTGAACCGTCAGAGAGTTGCGCCCGCGATTCCGAACCCCCCCCCGGCTTAAAGGTAGAAAGGCAAGGGGGGTCCAGAATCCAACACGCGCCGTTGATCCGGGCGCGCGAATCTGGACCGCTCGGTCTTGCGTGTTGTTTACCATGGGCACATTATCGCCCAAAAACTTAGGACAAATGGGTTTTAACCCGCTCTTTCACACTCCAACCCCTTTAACAAGAAATATCGCTAACACCACTATAAGGAGACACTTCAACACGGATTTTAATGTCAAATTTCCTTTCTTGTTTCTTGGGTAGTGTTACAAAAAAATCTAGCACCCACAAAAGTGTAAAGACCCAATCACCAAGGTGATAGCGTTGTGTAACTCGGGAAGGTTTCCCACTATCACCTCAACAACTCTTCCTCTCACTTTAGGCTATCTCTTCTCTAGCACAAGGGGGGTATGTCTAAAGTAGGAATATCAAGTCTATGTAATGGGTGTTGATATTATGGTAACTTCAGGAGGTATTAACCTCTAGGTGTTAACTTTGACAAGAATAGAATATTCCAAGAAGCAAGAGAAGCCCTAAAACATTGGATAATAACCCTAGAAGACAAGTTGCCTCAAGAGAATATTTAATATTGAGTTATTATCCTCCAAAAATGGAAGTCGGCCAAGTTAAGTGAGATAGAGCAGTGTAAATAGAGGGCGCTAGAGATGATTTGAAACTCACTCACTCAAAATTGCATAAGATTAGTGGTGTGCAAGTTTGGAGAGGGAGTGCAGCTACAACTGATGCAACTAGGATTTTTTCTTTTAGCTGGACTTGGTCTCTTGGTTATGGTTTTATGCATGTCATGTTTGTTGGATCATGTTGTCATTGATCCCAATGGTTTGATCATTTGGGAGATTGTTGGATCATGTGTCATTGATACCAATAGTTTGATTGATTGATTTCATTGATTGATGTCAAGTGATGGATTGATTGATAGGCTTGATTGGTTTTTGATTGATGAACAACGTATATGATGAATTATCCTTGATGAGAATGATAGATGTCAAGTGGAAACCAATCAATGAAGATGGATCAATGAGTTTTCATTGATACATGATGCATAGTTGATGTATATGATGCAGTGGTGAATTGATGCAAAGATGAATCATTATTGATAAGGTGCACAAATGGACGAACTCCAAACTGGTCCCCTTATGGTGAAATCCCTCATGGAAAGACGCTTTGTGGATTGAGTTATCCTAGAAGAATGGTTGGAGGACCCATGCTTTTATATGGAATAATGAAATTAATATCAATGAAGTTGTTGGTGAAACTATCCTAGATGGATAGTGCTTTTCATGCCATTTCCGGTGGTATGTGGAATGTCACCTAACTCCTCACGGTTTGAGAGTTATGGCTGGTACATATTTGAATGTATGAATTGATGTTGATCTATTCAGGTACATGGCTGGTACATATTTGAATTTCATTGATATATCTTATGATATATTATTGCAAGCATATGATGGATATCATTGTGCATGCATTTTGCATGTGATTGGGCTACATTGGGGAGTCATAGCTTGATGATGCATGGTTGATATACTTGCTTGGTGCAAGTGATGATGCATGATGGTACACTCATATATGGTATTGTTGATAGATGCACATGTTGGCATATTGGTAGATGCACATGGTTGGCATATTGGTAGATGCACATGTTGCCATGTTGATAGAGGCATAT
>SNQJ01S0038785.1:95145-105273 GCA_010110895.2 Picea sitchensis | reverse complement strand
TTTATTAATTGTTTGACTTATTCTTCCTTCGAGACAATTTTTTTTATGTGATGGGTTGTCTCTCCACCCTTAACACATTAATTTACCCCACTTGAAGAAAAAATGTTATGTTGCCTTGCCAACTTACCTCTCAAAGACAACAATTTCCTCCTCCTTGGCTTGGACAACAATTTGGCACTAAGTGCATCCCCAAGATAAGTTACTAGTGCATGTAAAATATGTCTCTTTACCTTATAAATAAATTGATACTTCCTTCTCATGCATGTCTCCTTGTTATTTATCCTCCTTTCTATGCATTTTTTATCTTTGTATTTCTACTTTGTCTTCTACAGGTCGGGATCATTATATTATAGAATTTTGTCTTTTAGAAGTTGGTAGTTGTTTTCATAATATATATTTATCACAGGGTCTCTATATCAGGCTTGTGAAGGAAAGACAAAGCTCCCTCTCCTTGAGCAATGTGAATTCTTATCCCATTAGTTGATTTCCATAACAAGCCAATGCATTGATATATCTTATCAATGCAAGCTATGACATTCTTTTGGTCACAAACAAGTTTTTTTGTGCATTCTTGATTTTTGGTAAAACAATTTGGTTGTCGTCGCATCCTTCTAGAATCTTTGTTGAACTATGAAGTTATTAAGTTGTAGTGGTAAAACAAATTTTGGTGAGAGACTTAGTGGTTAGGTTAGCTAAACGATCCCATGACTTACTTTTTGTTCTATTTTTATATGTTTCTAGTGGATTTGTTATTATCCTTTTATGCACATTCTAGCTAAAGACTTGAATTTATTCTTCAAGCTCTACAAAGAAACCAAGAACTTCACATTACATACATTTAGACCATTCTTAATTTCTCATTAAATTCATTGCATTCAAGCATTGTTGAGATTTTGAAAATATATCTTTTGCTTAAAAGGATTGACAAGAGTTTCAATAGATC
Organism: Picea sitchensis; assembly: GCA_010110895.2. NCBI lineage: Eukaryota > Viridiplantae > Streptophyta > Pinopsida > Pinales > Pinaceae > Picea > Picea sitchensis. Next base: position 104,330 of record SNQJ01S0038785.1, on the reverse strand, counting down.
CTCTTACTTTGTCTTGATTCATTGTCAAACTTGTAGGGTTGAATAGTCTTTATTGGCGGGGAGGTATAGAAATTGCAACCTATCTCTTCAACATTCTCAAGTTCTTGTTTATGTGCAAGCTTATAATCTATGAGATATTGTTCTAACAAGGATGGCGTGTGTAGGTATAATGGGGAAGAAAAAGAGAGAATCATTCCAAGATCCAAATACATGGTTCACATACATGGTTTTTTCCCTGAACATCACATCCTAGTGGTTGTATTCAACTTTCTATTGCTTGTACCAAGAGGTTTCCCCTCCTTTGGAAGACATAAAACCACTTAGAAAAACCAAAAAGTTGGTTGACGTGAAGCATGATCATAAATACTAGCTTCCATTATTTTTCAATACACATGATCATTTATTTATACTTGAGTATCTAACCAATTGCCCCCAAATCAATTTGATCTTGTTAACTTTGATCACTCAAGGTGGATGTCTCAAACAATTGAGTAGGTCCATCCTTCTTGTGCCTAGTCAATCCTAGACCATTGGCAACAATGTGCTAGCCAGAGTAGTGTGCTTCCCAAGAACATGCCAACTTCTATACAATCAACATATCAATGCATTAACCACACCGCTTGCTAATATAACTTGAAATGGGTTTACACATTCCAACATTTACTACCCCCTCCGCAATATGCCTATCATAAACAACTTTAGAACCCTTAAAAAAACTCTCATAAAACCCCACTTAGACATATTAACACAATCCCCCTTAATCATTATTGCCTATTACATCTACATAACTTGAGATTCTTATTAATACCCCCTCCCCCTCCTCCTAATTGCTTTGAGTTTTTATTCAAATCCCCTCCCCTCCTTTTGAGTTTTTATTCGAATCCCCTCCTTAAACAAAATTTATATTCTCACTTTTTTCTTCACTTTTTTTCATTACTCTTTGAACCTGTATTTATCCTACCCGCTTGCCACCATCCTTTACCTCAAGTGTTTTCACACCATTTGGAAATTAAAATTCATTATCCCCTCCTTTTTTCACTCATAAACACCCTTCCTCATTCGAATAAATTCTTCTTATTCTCACGTGTATATTTCCTTCTTTCACTACTCTATAACAGAGTCATTCCTAAGAGTCATTCCTAACTACTCTTTAGTTTCTTGATAATAATTTTTATATTTAATTCGATCTAACACCTTGATACTTTATTTATTCTTTTTAATTCAACTTTTTTAATATCTTCTTTCCCGAACCGAGTGTATACTAATGTTGATGACATTCAATATAATATTAAATTGAATGTTGATGACATTCAACATAATATTAAACTGAATGTTGAAGTCAATATAGCTTATGTTTTGTGGGTTCTTGCTCTATTATTTTAAATATCTTCTTTCCAAATATAGAAATTGACATTCAACATAATATTCAATTATTTCTAGTTTTTTACCGTAAATTAATATAGTTTAATTTTAATTTCAGTAAAGTGCAAATGGAGAAACCAAACATAATTTTATTTTTTTTAATTCTTAATTTTTTTTTAAAGTTGATTAAATTCAGCGCATCTTTACCACTTTTGCACAGCAGATGCTCATGCTCATGTTGTTCATGTTTGGTTTTTGGGCGGCATTATCAAACTTAGTTTACTCTTCCATTATTGTGTGTGGATGCAATTGTGCACTGTTGACGGACAGACTGTATATGGTTCTGCTTTTACTGAAGAAGATGAGACGGAGGCCGCCATTGAAGAGCGGAATTGCCTTTCAAATTACGGAAAAGGGAGTGATATTACACAACTCCCAATAACGGCAGACGACGGTGGTTTCACGCTTCTTCCAAACGCGATTCATTCCATTTGCGGATCATGGAAGGACTGAAGCATGTTAGCTGTGGGAAGTGGACAAAAACTCCAAAAGTCACACGGCGCGACCGGTCGTGAATAATGCCTGGACAGAGCAGAAAACAGGCCAGAATGGCGAGTTCACGCTTCTTTATTCGGAGAGCTGTAGTTGTTCGAATAATGCCCGGTTGGGAGCTCTGTCAGAGGAAGTGCTAGTAGCTTTTCACCCACCAGTTCTGACTGAGAAAGAAGAAAAAACCAAGATCCTGTCATTTACGTGAAAAATCCAGGCAAACCCTGAAGTTGTCTTAGAATGTTAGCAAAGAGAAGGCATTCACCCGTGATCCAGATCCTTGCTTTGAGGGAGACGGTTATCAGAAACTTTTACTTTCTGTGAATTTGTTCATTTGTTAGCCTTCACACTGAAATTACTGTTTAGGTTGGAGCTTTTTGGCATTTTTTTACGAGTTCTAGGAAGATTGCAGCTGTTTCCTGGAGCCTTCCGCCAATGTCAAACTTTTTATCAGGAAGCCAGCTCTCGCTTGCCCCGCGAAGTGATGTCTGTCCATGGAAGATTCCTTGCCTGTGACTGGAGGAAAAGGATTCCTTCCGAATTTCATCGAATTCTCGTGTAATTCTATTTTTCTTTCTGCTGTTATATACACATTTGAATAGGATATTGCTGCAGGACCTTAGGCCTCTAACTACATACTGGGTTGCTGGAATATCTACTATTTTATTGCAAATCTGGCCTCAATCTAGTTCTGTTGTAATATTCATGGCCAACCGTAGAAGATTATTTGTGAACTGTTTGTTTCTTGCAGGGCTTCATGTGTTATTTATGCATCATGCCTATTCTATCTGCAGTGCATCTGGAGGCCATGCTGTGAGGGACAATGATCATGATAATGAGACTCGTGTTCTCATAGTAGCCAAGGACGAAGGTAAAGGAAATTACACAACGGTCCAGAGCGCCATCGATGCAGTTCCAAAAAATAACACCATACTCACTTTGATTTGTCTCGAACCTGGCATTTATAGGTTAGTCGTTAATGAACCCTAATCTCAAGTAGATCATAAGGTAATATAAGTGGAAAAGTCAATGAGGTCTAATTATTATTTTTGTTTTCTCCGTTGACCTAGAAAAACTGAAGTGTTGTTCCTTAAATGTTATCAGTGAGAAAGTGAGTATCCCTGTAGATAAGCCATTCATAGTTTTGAGTGGCTCTGACCCCAACAATACCGTTATCACTTGGAATGATCACGCTGGCGATAGTGGCATGACATTTTACTCTGCAACTGTATCTGTGGATGCTTCAGATTTCATTGCCCAATTTATAACATTCCAGGTATTTGGTTATGACTTAGATCCAATTGATAATATAACATGTAATAACATTGTGAAAGGTGAAATTGCTTATTAATATAGAGTTATGGTGCAGAATTCACATGGTGCTGGAGATCAAGCCGTGGCTCTCAGAATTTCGGGAGATCGGTCTGCGTTTTATGAATGCAAATTTTTGGGTTATCAGGACACTTTGCTTGATGAAAGTGGGAGACATTACTTTAAAAACTGTTTCATTGAAGGTGCCGCTGATTTCATATGCGGTGATGGACAATCTATCTATGAGGTAAGCTAAATATGAATCATACTCATTGTTTTGATTCTCTTATTATTTCAAAATTCGTAGATAACATATCTTTGTTGTTTGTTTAATGCAGACGTGCCATCTGCATGCTATCCCTGAGAGAACTGGTGTAATTACAGCTCAGAGGAGAACCTCTCCATCTGAAGAGTCAGGCTATGCCTTTGTAAACTGCACTGTTACTGGCTCTGGATTACTGTATCTCGGCAGGCCATGGGGACCTTTCTCCAGAGTAGTGTTCGCCCACACATACTTTGATGATATTATCTTCCCAGAAAGATGGAATAACTGGGACGATTCCAGCAGAAATAAGTAAGCCACTATTCCCCCAGCAGGAAGAATACATGTGTCGATGCATGGGCTATAGAATCCTATTCTAATATTATTGATCTTCATTCTCTGTGTGCTTTGCAGGACTGTGTTCTATGGGGAATACCAAAGCTACGGACCTGGTGCAAACATGCCTGAAAGAGTTCCATGGTCTTATAACCTCACTGATGTCGAGGCCGCGCCATTTATGAACAAAAGTTTCATTAATGCGAATGAGTGGCTAAGAAACTTGCCATTTCACTAGTAAAAGGCTGTCCAATTGTTTCTAGGGAATGGTTCAACTACCATCCAGTGACTCGCCGCCTTTTAGGGCCACCTTGATCGTTGCAGCATAACAACTGGTTTTTGCAAGCCTCTCACTTAATTGGACAACTGGTTTTTGCAATCACTTAATTGGATTTTTGCAAACCTAGATTTCTTCATTCATTAGTTTTGTGAAGTCATTTACCATGTGGCTATTTTGTTGGGAATAAAACAAGTATTTGGAATTTTTTTATCCATTATAAAAAAAATAATGCAGTATTGGAGCTTAAAAAAGATAAATTTATAGTATTAAATTTTTCATAAAAGTTTTTAATATTTTTATTAAAATATCTAATACATAAATAAACTTAAATAAACCTTTGAACTATTAACTTGTCTACTTACCAAACATCATAATTTTGAGATATTAACTTGTCTGCTTATCAAACATCATAAATTTTTTCAATTATCTAGCTTGCACTATATTTAACCCTAAATAAACTTTCAAACTATCAACTTATTTATTTACCAAACATTATAATTTTTTTCAATTATCTAACTTCCACTATATTCAATTTTTTTCAATTTTCTAACTTTCACTATATTCAATACTAATTAATAGAGAATTTTAATCAAACAATATTTAAAAACCCTATTATCAATTATATATAGCTTCCACTATATTAGTTTTGATCAATTATCTAGCTTCCACTACTATATTCAATGTTGATTAGTAGAGAATTTTAGTTGCTTCAAGGCATAATAGTATTCTATAAACCTTTTTTAAAAATCAATCCATTCAATTTTATCATTTTATAACTAGTAAACAAATTTCAAATTTGAATAATATTTTATTTTATTTTAAAATATTTTTTATTATTTTTTACCATACTTATTATTTAATAAAAATAATAATTTTTATTATTTTTTATTATATTCAATTTTTTATTATTTAATAAAAATATTTTGTAATTTTTTATTATAATACTGAATTTTTATTATTTAATAAAAATATTTTATAATTTTGTAATTTTTATTGTTTAAATTGTGAATGATGTTTATAAATTTATAATAATAATAATAATTTAATTTTAAGGTCACAAGTAAGTTAGACATCAAATTGGTGTATGAGACTTTCTTGTTTGTGAAACAAGGGGGACAACCCTCAACACAAGGATTTAAGATTTGATTATTAAAGTCTACTGAAGTGTACATACCCTACCTCCCATTCTATTTAAACCTCTAACTTGCTAGTATTTAAACCTATATTCACTTATAGTTAACAATTTATTTTTATAATGAATTGTATCTTATAACAATTTCTTTTTATAATTCTTTTTATAATGAATTGTATCTTACAACAATTTTTTTCATTTTTTTTTAAATATAATTTTGTGTGTGTAAAATATTAATTAAACTTAATCACTTTATATTTAATACAATATCTATCATCTTCACTAAATTGAACAACATCTAAGTATAAATTTCAATCTTCTAATATTTCAAAATGTCAATTTTCACCATTTAACCCTTGCAACAATAAACCAATTTTTATTATTCAACCCTTAGAACAATAAAAGTTATTTATATCAAAAAATATTTTTGGGTGATAATGTAAGGTAATGGTGAAAATTAAGTATATATCATGGATAATTTTATGGATAAAATTTAACATAGAGGCGAAATTAAAGAGTTTGAAATTTTCGATGGGAATTTTTTTTGCAAAGAAAGAGTTTATTATCTTTAGCACACCAAAACAATTAGCCATATCCTATTTATCATGGGAGCTCAAAAAAATCATATTCACCCTCCCAAATTAGAATTGAAGCCTTCATTTACCCTCTATTTCTAGGAATAGAACTTTTTAGGAACCATTTTTCCCTTTATCCTTCTCGCAAATCTAGGTTACATTTGCATTCGCCCACGATTTCTAGGAATGGAGGCTTTTGGGAGAGAATTCACCCTTTAGCCTTCTTGCAAATCTAGGTTACACTTGCATTCGCCCCCAATTTATGGTTTGAAGGAAATTTTTACTTAAAATTCACCCACATTTCATGGAGTGGATGATGAGGAACAATTTCGTCCAAATTTAATGTCTACCATTGAAAATACACCAAATAATATAATATGCATGGAATATTGTTTTATATGGTTGTATGTTCAATTAGCTCTGGATCCCCTTCACTTTTATTCTCTTTGCATATACATGTGATGAAAGTGGGAATCAACATGCATATGTTATGGTGACTCTTGTAGATAACGTTTCATATATTTATTTAGTCTAATCACATGTAAGATGGTAAACTCATTATCAATTTTATTCTTGGCTTGCCCATACATTTTTTCCCCTTCAATTGAATCGATAATTTTTATTTTGGAAATGGTTCTTATATTTGCAACCACACCCACCTAGGTTTTTGAACCCACTTTAAACCCGGGTCTCCACATTAATACAAGCCTAATCACCTCGTTGCTTGCTAATAGACCACATTATCATGGGATATTGAATCAGTAGTTAAATTTGGTTATTATTGGTAATTCTGTTGTTTTTTCTTTTATTGTAGATATTAATGTTACTATTTTTTTTCTCAACTCAACCAACCCAATACCTCTGGAGATAAGCATAATGAACCGATTCGAGAAAATTTGTGTTTGTTGTCATTGCCACACTGATTAGAGAACCTTTGTGTTTGTTTAACATTGAATGTATAAACATTTCCCTCCATAACATCTTTGAGAAAGATAGTCGATATTGTTTCTACTGAGCTCATAATTTATCAGGGCATTGTAGATGTCTTATGGAACTTCAATGGCAATAATATTCCCATCCTTGGATCAACCTTCAGCTGCAAATGTCAGTAAATTTGGAAATTAAAATACTCAATTTGTCTAACTCAATGCGGACTGCAAGCGTAAGTTGGTTTCCATCGTGCTTGCCCATATGGTGTGGTCTAATTGTCCATAAGGTTCCTCTAGCCTTAGCTTACTAACCTACTCTATGCTTTTTCTAATTAGAGAATGATACAAAACAAGGTACTGATCAGATAAATGGACAAAAGACGATGGAGGAAAACATATTGTAGTTCTTGTACAAGAAAAAAGACTAATGAATGGATCATAATAATGGCTCTCAAAGTTTTGGATAAGCACCAAGGCTCATGGGCCCATTTCCTCACCATGCAAATCCCATTTTGAACATTGGTTTTTTGTATGGTCATCACATCCTTCCCTTGGAGTACATTCCTTAGTAAACTATGAGGGCATCCTAGAGGTTTCCGTTAATGACTCCAATTTGAGCATCTAACTAAGGATAGGGTGGAATGCAATAAACTTGTCAATTTGAGTGTTGAGCATGTATTAAAGTGACAAGGGGACACTTCCTCACTGTAGTATTGTATGACATACCCTAGATATTGGATATGTCTCATAACAAGGGAACACTTCCTCAAATTTTCTTGGAATTTATCATATTAAAGGGTCATTAGCACTTGTTGAATGTATTTTATAGGGGTGAGTGCAAGCTCATGATGGTCTCTCATGAAGTGTTAGTGGAAATCCAAACATGGAAAACAATATGTTAACTTGGATGGATTATTCAAGGTACTTTTACAATGAATTTGAATATGGTGTAAAAAGATAAAATGTAATAAATTAAATTCACTTTCCGAATATATAATTTTTATTTATATAAATTGTGAAAAACTATTTGAAATTTGAGATTTTCTAACAACAATATGCTATTTTTCTAGCAAAATATAAGGTATATGTCTCCGTTAGTGCAAGTGTTGAGTACCTTAACGATGAAATTTCCTAAATTTTTTTTGTATAATTGTAGAGCACCCATTGTTCTAGTGTGGTCTATTTTTTCAAAATTTATAATATTTATTTTATATTCGTTTTAAATTATGAAAATCAAAATATCCTTGAAATTACAATGCCTTCCATTAATGCACACTACGAGGGTCTTAAAATTACCAAACAATTTTTTTTTTTTTAGATTGTAGATATCGGTCTCTTCTAGTGCAACATATAACTTATTTTAAAAATGGTTAAGTTGACAAAAAGTTATAACATAAATAAAATAGGTATGCATTTTAGGATTTTGATATATGTCAAGACAAAAATAGATTAAAAATAATAAACAATAATAATTTTAAAAAGAATTATAAATTTTGAATCTACATAAATGACTCTATCTGTGTCTGTAGTTTCATCGACAATGGATTTTTAGAGCCTATAGAAAAATAACATAAAAAACAAAGATATAGAGGTATTCATAAAAATGGAGGTTTTTATGTATTTTCCAACAAAACCACTAGTTTTTTCATCCCAAACCTAAATTTGAGGAAGCCAACTCAACATACACATACACTAGAGTTGTCATTCCTACCCCCCAAAAATTGAATTTGAACTAACGCACATGTTCTCTAGGAATGCACACATGCTCTAATAACATGCACACGTTCTAGGAACACATGCACAACTTTATGCTTTTTTTCCTCTCATCTCTCTTTCTCCCCCCCCCGCCCTTTCTCCCCTTCTCTCCCCCTCTCTCCCCTACCCATATAGCCTTCACCTTATCTCACATCCTCCCCCTTTGTCCCTCTCACCCAACCCCCTCATTCCCACCTCTCTCTCTCTCTCTCTCTCTCATTTGTTGACATATATTGTCTTACAAGATTTATAGTAGTAATTATTTAAAAAAAAATCTCTAAGATATAAAAATATGAAAAAGGTAGCATCCCCTAAATCGAAATAGTGACAAGACTTTGATGGATTGAAAGAAAGCGACATCATGACCGTTTGGATGAGCGAATGCAGTGAAATCAAGGGTCGGATTTAATTATGATTACTATGATATTTTCTTCTCATAAGTGACACAAATGTGAAATAATGCATCATGAAAGATCATAGTGGAGAACATTACCCTACCCTCTCTCTCCCCTCTTCGCTCTCTCTCCCAACACTCCCTATCCCCTCTTTCTCTCTCCCTCTCGCTCTTCCCCCCTCTTTCTCTTTGCCCCTGTTTCTACATCCCTCCCTCCCTCTCTCTCTCTACCTGCTCCCTCTCTCTTTCCATATCACTCTTAATCTCTCTTATTCTCTTGTTGGCTCTCTCCTCCCCCCC
>SNQJ01S0038785.1:73990-95135 GCA_010110895.2 Picea sitchensis | reverse complement strand
ATGGCGAGGGGGAAAGAGGGCTAGATGTAGGAGAGAGAGGAGATATAGTGGGACGGAGTGGGGGAGAGAGAGTGTGTGTGTGATATGGGGAGAGAGGAAGAGGAAGAGGGGAGGTAGAGATAGAGTGTTTGAGAGTGATAGAGGGAGAGAGGTGGGGTAGAGAACAAGTTTGATAGGGGGAGAGAGGAAGAGGAAGAGGGGAGGTAGAGATAGAGTATTTGAGAGTGATAGAGGGAGAGAGGTGGGGTAGAGAACAAGTTTGATAGGGGGAGAGAGGAAGAGGGAGAGAGGTGGGGTAGAGAACAATTTTGATAGGGGGAGAGAGGAAGAGGAAGAGGGGAGGTAGAGAGAGAGTGTTTGAGAGTGATATTGTGAGAGAGGGGGGTACAGAGAGAGAGAGAGAGAGAAAGTGGGGAAGAGAGGGGTGTTGATGATTAAAATCGTAACGAGGATTTCGCCCGCAAACTATTTCTTAAGCCTAATAATTATAAGCTAATGATATATATAATACTAGTAGGTGGGACCCCCTTGTAGATTGGGAGATCAGATCTGGTTCTTATTTCATGTTTATGATGTTGTTCGACACTGCTTACATGCTTCTACATCATTGATGAAATCTGGATTTTATTGGAAATGAATAAGGCATGTTATGTGTTGGTTATAATTGTGACAAGTGAATGATGGGTAAGGCATGTTATGTTTTGTTCCAAGATATAATTTCATGTTACGATGGCCTATGTTATACATTGCTACCATTGATATCTATTCTTGGATTCGTTACTTTGACACCTACACAATAGAAATGTTAGTAACAATACATAAGAGCAGTTGAAAAGAGGCAAAAGCAATATAAACAAATGCCAAAAGAAAAGGTTGAACTATGCTACTATGCTACACTACATGCATTGAAATTAGAATGGTCATTGTTAATCCTAGCTAACAAGTTAATAGCTATGCGATTTATTGAGTTTTATAGTTGACATGCATTATTGTATAGTTTGGAAATGGTAAGATGTGATGAGGGTGGTGCTCTTGGAAATTAGTGGATGTTGGTTTCGATGCATGGTTTGAATGAATGAATTAATGGATTAGTGGGTTGGCGTGTACTAAGGAATTGAATGACTTGAGGGTGGAGGCGACATGCATTTACTGCACGTCACTCCTACTCCTTCCATTGGCTACCACCCTAGTTGGGCCATTGTTCAATTGTGTTTCACTGTGATTAGGCTTCGACTTTCAAGAAGAGGAAAAACCGCTCGGCTAAGCTCACGTTTTTAAGGTGCTTTTGGTTACAGGTATGTATTTTCGCCATCCATGAATCTACTCTGGCTATGAAATAGATATTGGCTCGGAATGTATGGGTTTGTGATTTCCTTAAGTCTGGCAACTATGTAAATTTGTGATAATTTTTGAATGAATCGTTGGTGTTTTTCATTGCAATAATGTTTAAAGTCACAGTGTTATTGATCGTTTTGAGTGTTAGCAGCCATAAAGGCTCTCTGTCATCCTTGTTGGTTTTAGTTGGAGGGTTTCATTTGGTCTAGAGTGGATGGTTGTCTCCATGCATTCATATCACCATACCCAGTGTTTTATTGTTATGGGGTTTATTGGTTTTGAAACATCTTGTGTCATTGCGCATTGTTTCACTTGGGTATGGGTTTGTTCATGCTATTGATGGTTGCGCAATGGGTTATATTGGTTTTTCTCAGCTCTGTTTTGTCTCAGCGTTGTTAGTTGGTTGATTGGGAGAGCCACGAGGGTTATACCCTGCGTGTTCTAAGTATTGTTACAAGGCCAAAATGGAGCCTTGGATCCTCTGTTCAGAGTCTCTCCTATCTTGTGAACTATCACCCTCTCTACAAATTTATTAGTGGTATACCCTGTGTGTGCACTGTTGGTCTTGGAGGTTCTCACCCGATAATGGGATTCGACACCAGTCTCCCTATGTTGGTCCACAGAGTGAACCCTTGTTTTCTTAAGCCCAAATTTTGATAAGAGGGAACCGTATGTCCTGCCAGGTATACTATTGATGGTTATGGATTGGTGGTGTATTGTCGATAATGTTTGATTACTAGCTCACCCCATCGATTATGTTGATAGTGGTGTTGGTTGGTATTTGGTCACTGCAATTGGTTATTATAACAATCTAATTGATAATCTCAACATTTTTAACTGGCTGATTGGGGAAATGGGATCGAATATATAGTCGTTGTCTTTTACATTGTGATTATTGAATTGTTGACCCAACATTAGTTTTAATTGGTTAAGTCACAACAATGCTTCTTGCGTGATGTGTGAGTATGTGTGGCATTCCTACAACATGTTGGGTTGAGTTAATGATTATTGTGACTGTGTGTTTTAATTTCCGTGGGAGTATTTCAATCATGATGATTATGGTATGGCCATCAATTGTATATGTTATGCATATTATTGATTGCGCCATTAGAGATGGTCGCAGGTTTTAAACAAAATGTTTTTGTTGCAAATTTGGTCAAGTTATGAGATGAGATTAGCCTTACTGTTGCTACCTCGTTATATCAATCGATAGCCCAGCATTATGGATGCTTAGATTCAGAGTAGTTGGACATGTACAATCACAAAAATACTTTGCGTTTTGTGGAATGGTCTGTGTATTCCAAGCATAGTATGAATTAAAATGGTGATTATTGTCTATGTGTTTAAGTGGCAAGTCAGGATCGTTGCAATTAAAATATTGATGGTTGTATTTGGTTGTCTATTATATGTGTTGATGAATATCATGTATCGTAGCAAAGATAGACACAGGTTATGTGATAGTTTAACCCCATTGCAATTTAATTATTAAATGAATTTATGGACAGAATTGGGCATGATTTTTGAGTCTGTATTTGATGATTGAAATAATTCGTGGGCAGTGGTTAATGAGTTGATACTAGACAGAGTAGAAATAAGTGATTGATTATTCATTTGGGTATTGTTTTAAAAGATTAAATGGATAAATGAGAAGAAACATAACTCCTCTACAGATTGTTGTGGAATGCATATTGTCTTGTTTTGATGACACTGTGTTACAGATTGACTCCAAATAGTGAGCAAGTTAATGCACATAATTGTTTGAATTTTACACAATAGTTGTTCTTTTGGCACAGTGGTCATTTTGGTTGGTGTTGAATCTTTTAAATTGATATGGAATGATTTTATGGATTACTTAATTAATTTTATGAACAATACATGTTCTCTTTCCCTATCATTACTTTGTTTTTTGCTAATTACAACTCCCTCACCTTCCCACATCCATTTTTCACTCCCTGTTCTTAAAAGTTATTTACAATTAAGAGAATTCTATTTTGAAACAGTTTGAAATCATAGTTTCTTGGTTGGAGCACAATGATATATTATTTGGTTTACATTACAGTTGATTGTTTGTTGTCTTTGAGCAGTAACCATGATTCTTTTCCCTCTCATTTTATCATTTTCCGCTCAATGCATACCCCTCGCATATTCCATAACCTTTTGTTCACCCCCTGCTCATTGACAATAGTTAAACAACTTGTATGGATTGGATTGCATGAGTCTGATATGTTGTTGAGCCAAAGTTTATTTCATATTTTTAAGGATTTTTCATGTATGGTTGTAAAGGAAGTATTTTTTAATCAATCATGCATGCAGGAATGAGATTTTTCATCCGAGGTATCCATGGTAGAGGAAACCGAGGGAGAGGTAATTGGAATAGAGGCCCAAGAAGGCCAATATTCTCCTTACACTTTGACGTTGACTCACAAGAGTTAGTCCAGTTGTTTCAGGCTGGATTTTTCAATTGGATTGGGCAAGGAGTGGTCCAACCTAGGCCTGAAAGGCCTCCCTTCCAAGATCCACGAGCCCTTGGTATTCCCATGCCCCCTCATGTCTCATTGCAACCAGAGGTTCCTGAAAACGATGGATGGAAAGAGATTTTCCACCCGGCAGTCTCCCAACATCGTGGCTGGCCCAATTTTTCCTTACCTGCTCCCCCGCCTATTAACCAGATTTTTCAAGCTGCACCTGTCCACTCACTAGTTTAGTCCTCTCATGCTAGCAAAAGATTTAAAACCGAGGCCCACCTTGCCCCTGATAAAGGAAAATCCATTGATACCCCTTCCTCACCCTCCAATGGCTCTGATAAATCTGTGTCTTCCTGGATGCATTTGAGGGACGATTGTTCTCATGTGATCAGCGAAATTAGGCCTAAAGGCTCAGCGCAGCCAAAGGCAAATTCAGAAAAATCGAAGGGTGACAACAGCAATCAAGGAAAGATTGCATCTCAAAGTGGGAAATATGGTTTTTGAGTTTTTATTTTATGTATTATTGATGACAGTTGACTTCAGAAGTTTTGGACAACATGTTTTCTTTGGATATATGAGTAATATATTTTTTTGAAAATAATTTCAAATATCAATGAGATAAATTGTCAAATGTGAATGTGATGATGGGAGTCACAAGGAAGGGTGTTTTTCTTAATTAACTAGTTATGTTATGATTGTTAAGAGCTAAAGGGAGTCACAAGGGGTCCCACCTACTAGTTATTATTTATTTAAAACCCTTATTATGATTTATTACTTTCCCCCCTAACTAAAAATTTGGTTGATTTTTTAGTTAACTTAAATAATGAGATAGTTCAACTACTTCAACCAATTCTAATTTTCTTAAAGGCAAAAGGAAAGGGAGGAACAAGAGGAGGATAGAAGGAGAAGCATACTAAAGTTTGCTCTTTGAGTTTATGTTGAGATAGTTCAATTTTCATTCATTCCTTAATTTATCACAAGCCTAATTATTTTTTATGATAGTAGGGTCTTATTGTAGATAGCAAGATTCAAGGCTGAATTACATCATTCAAACACTTGTTTTTCAGAGGTGTTGATCTATCTTGATAGTCTATGTAGACTTGTCTGTTTGTGAATTAGTTTTCATGATTGACAAAGGCTATTGTGCATAGTCGAGGGGGAAGCAATCTGTGGAAAGATGATCTAGCTTTTAGAGTTCAATTTTTTTATTTTCTATCAGAGGTCCTTTTGTATGTTCCATCGAGGATGTCTAAGTTTGACTTTGGTCCGAAATTTCTACATGAAATTTTGTAAAGAGAATGACTCTTTGATGAATTGGAATGAAGTAAAGGATTTCTTTATGTCTCATCTGTCTTGATTATCATCTCGGTGTCTTTTCTTCTATCTCTTCATTTATTTCAGCAACTGTTATATTAATAAAATCATATAAATAACTAATTTTCCAGCAAGATTTTATTTATAAAAAGACTAGCCTAAGCACTTGTAATCAATACTTGTGAGTTAGGATATTATTTTTTATGGCTATAAACATAGGGTGATATTCCTGTCTATTTTGCTTTAGCCAAGCAAAATCTGAAAATGCTTGAGTAAGATCATTTCATATATATTCCTCAACATTTATTTGGCGACCATACTGGGGAGATCTTCGATATCTCTCTAGTTAAATACTCGTTTTCATCGATACATATATTTTTCTGATATTGATTCTTTGATTGTTTTATTTCTTAATCATTGTACCTGTTACAATGCAGCCTAATATTGAGCCTGGTCTTCAAGATCAGACCAACATTGCTTTGAATCTATTTAACACCATTTTAGACATTGTCAATACCCGTGTTGGGCTTAATCATTCATGGGTAGAAATTGAACGAGATATTAGTGCCCAAGAACGTTGGGAATCTAGAAGTAGACAGCCTAGAAAACAGTAGTAACCTTCTTGTTTCTTCAGTTTTGGCCTTTCTTTCATGTCCTTAGACTCTCGGGTTTCTAGAAGAAGAAGAGGCTTATCACCTGAAATTAATCCTATTGTTGAAATAGGAAGGACAAACGTTGTGTTATCTACCCAACAAAGTTATATAAGGAGAACTTTGTCTGATTCATCTAGTTTGTCTTTCTTTCCCTCATCTATCATCCACAAGATGGCATCTAGTGGTGGCTCTGGTGGCACTGGAAGTGATTCCTCTTCTCAATATTCATCTTCGTCAATGATTTGTAGCTTATATAGCCACCATATCCCTGTCCAATATACAACAAACCCAACCAAAGTCATTAAAAAGTATGGGATTTTTCAGTTTGAAGAAGATGCCACAACCACACCGTGGCATGTGTCGTCTCCTCTTAACCTAGCACCTGCTACTCATCCGCTTCCTAAATTTAAATAACATCTTCCTAGGTTTTCAGGAAATAACATTGTCACTACAAACGAACACCTAGTGGCATTTTCTAATGCCTGTCACAATATAGGATCCAATGACAATTATACTTGCATGCGCTTATTTGTTAATTCCTTGGAAGGAAAGGTTGTGGTTGATTTCTTTGACCTTCCTCCTAAAATTTTGTCTACATGGGAGGAGCTAATCTATTGGTTCAGATCCACTTATGGGCAATCTAAAATCCCAGCCGAAAAGTTAAGGGATTATAATAACGTCACCTAAAAGGATGGTGAGATTGTCAAGTCCTTCAACTTGTGTTTCACTAAGCTATACAATCAAATCCTTGAACTCATTCGACCTCAAAACCAAGCCACTTTCATTCATTACTACAATGCATTACCTTCCCCCTACCATCATAGGCTTGAGGAAAAAGCCATTGATAATCTCGGTTCTGCTCTGCATACTTGTTCAGAGTATGAAGAACAACTTGAAAGAACAGGTCTTCCCTAGGGAGAATTAGTTAAACAGACAGACATGTCCGCCCTCTTACATCTAGTACAAGACATGAATAATCATATGATAGCATTCAAGCGAAAGGGGATTGTCTCGCCTATCATTCCTGGAGCTTCATCCTCATCTGCACCCCCCTTTAGAAGTCCAATTGAGAATAATTTTCAGCCTAAATCTATATTGCCTCGAAGTTGGTGTAACTTTTGTGAATAACACCACAAGGAAGCCACATATGAAGTAAGGAAGAGTGCCAGAGATAATATCTTTGGTAAGATACCAGAAACTACTATCATTGTCCTAGATTCCGCAGAGCCAAAATATGTCATGATCATCAATACTAGGAACAAATCCTATGATCCCAAGGGAATATTTGATCCTCCCCGCAATTCTTCTAGCGTGAGCTCATCCTCAACCGCAGCTATTGTTCAGGTTCCTAAGGTTCCTGACTGTCAAGGAATAACATATCCTCTCCCCTCTTCCAAGTACAATATCTTGAATCAGTTGGCCAACATCAAAGCAGATGTAACCCTTCTGGACATGGTTGTTGTCTCTGAGAAACAGAGGCATCTGAAACAATTCATGGAAGTAAAAAATTCCATTGTGGCCAACCTCTCTGAAGAGGTAAATGAAGAGGATTCATCTGTAAATAAAGTAGGTGTACATAACTTTAGATTCCCTGTAAAAGGTCCCCCTTTTTATATTTCTGTAAATATTATGGATAAGATCGCCCATTGTTGCCTCATTTATGGCGGTTAAGGCCCAAGTGTGATGTCTAAGATTATTATGGAAGAGCTAGGCTTGCCTTGTACAAATGAAAACTCCATATGCATGCTCTCCTATAATAGCCTACAACAAACAAACATAGGCGAGATTAAAGATGTGACCTTAGTTTTGTGTGCTCACCCGGAAATAAGGAGAACCCTTAGTATTAAGGTAATTGACATGCCAGTGAGAAATTATTCAATCATATTGGGAAGATATTGGCAAGATTTAACGGGTGGATACTTCTCACTCGACGGGACACATTTATTAGTTCTTCAGAATGGTAAAAAAATTATAGTCTTTAGAGAGGGAAGGGTTTCACCTTACATAGAGAGTGTCCCATGGCCTAATGTAAACTATATCGAGAAGGACCTAGGAGTGTATTCCATCTTTGCTTAGGAGGATAACATTCCCTTGGAACAAATTGATTTAGATGATGATATATGGCACATGCACTTTGAAGGTTCATGCTCTAATGAAGGTAATGGGGCTAGCATTATCTTGGTTTCCCCTATAGGGAAAATTCAATATTTGTCTTACAGGTTGGAGTTTGCTTGTACGAACAATGTCATTGAATTCAAAGATTTATTATTAGGCATTGAAAATGCCTATAATCTTCAGTGTGGTCACCTTTCAGTTTTTGGAGATTCTAAGCTTGTTGTGAACCTAGTACGTAAGATATACTCTCCTAGCAACAAGTTGATGAAACGGTACACCAAAACTGTTTGGTCGCTTATCTCAAACCTATTATCTTTCAACATCACTCATGTTAAGAGGGAGTTGAATTCAATGGTTGATCAGTTAGTTTTCTTTGCATCTTCACCTAATCAGCAACCTTTGCCTCACAGACTTGATTGTTATTTTCAATCTCTATGTCGTCCACCTATCCCTGACAATGTACGATCTTGGAAGGCCCTCCCTAACGATGAGAGTGTGTGTTCTTTCATTCAATATGAACCTCTTAAACCCAAGGAAATTATATCCATAGAAGATGACAATATTCCTAGGAGCTTGACTCCTCTTGAGAGTTCGTTTTCATCGAGTGATGTAGGCAATAAAGAGAAACAGAGAGAGGGGGAGTCAAGAAGGAAGGTGGGTGAAACCATCTCCTTGAATATTGGGGCACTCGAATCTTCAAAGAATGTTAAAATAAGTGTCCAATGTTATGATAAAGAAGAAATGAAGTTGTCCAAGCTACTTGGTAGATTTCAAGATGTTTTTGCATGGTATTATGAGGATCTTCGTGGTTTTGATCCTGTTCTTATTCAACATGCTATCCCCATCAAAGAAGGCATGAAACCAGCTAGGCAAAAACAAAGATCTATTAACTCTGCATTTGGAGCAACTTTTCAAAGTGAGTTGGAAAATTTCTTAAGGGATGGGATTATTTTTCCAATCTACCCTAAATGGTTTTCCAATTGGGTACCTATTTCGAAGACCACTGATCATATTAGAACATGCATTAATTGTCGCACTTTCATTCAGGTTATTATGAGAAATCATTTTCCTCCTCTCAATATGGAAATGATTCTGCAGCAAGTTGTAAAGTCACAGATGAGGCCCTTACTTGACAAATTTTTGGGTTACAGTAAAGTCAAGGGAAAAGGGGAAGATGTTCACAAAACCACTCTTATCACTAATTGAGGTACCATGAATTATAAATGCCTATTTTATGGCTTACCTGATGCAATTACCACTTTTAAAAGACCTATACACACATCTCTTGATGAATTGATCAGTATCCATATCTACCTTGATGATCTAATCATATACGTTAAGGGGTTGATAATTACCTCAGAGTTCCAAGTGTTATTTTTGGGTCCTTTCAAAATTTCTTTTGTCATGGACACTAACTTTTACATTCTAAAGGATTTACAAGAGCAATCATTTTCCTACGGTACCAACGGTTCTCGCTTGAAACATTTCGAGGGACCAACGTGAAAATTTCTAATGTTGTTTAGATTTTCTGTATACTTGTAACCTAGCTCTGCTTTCAATTTCATACTATTTTTTTTCTGCTTTAAAGTAGTTTGACTTATGCTTTCTGTTTTAAAACATTTCTTACAGCTTTTTACATTTATGTCAATTTATTGTTGTTGTTTTAATCTTTGCAATTTTACTTCTATCATTATTTTGTTTCCTACCATCTCTAGTTAGTTTGGTCAAAATAAGATGTTGGATCAGTTTTGCCACAGTGACACTCCTGCAAAGCACTGTTAGTCAATAACAATCAAGATTACACAGATGTTACGATGTTTCCCCTTAAGGCACCCTTGAATTTTTTATCTGCTCCACTATTGTCTAAAAAAAAATTTGGGGTTATCTCCCGATTTTGCTTTCCTTTTCTTCATCCATTTGAGAAATTAAGAGAGCAAGTCCATAAATTTTCTCCTTGAAGTTAAGAGTCGATCCTGGTTGAATGATTATGCACACAATGGTAAAACCCCTCATACTTAACACTTTTCATGAGTTATTCATGAATTCCCAGTCATTTTTCCATTAAATCCACTCACTCCCCCATGTTGCATAATCTTACCGGTTATATCTGCTTGACCTGTGAAACCATGAGTTCTGAGTTCTAAATCTGTTGAAAACAAATTTCCCTGTGGAGTCGCCAATTTCTTGACGATTAAAATCGCAACGAGGATTTTGCCCGCAAAGTATTGCTTAAGCCTAATAATTATAAGCTAATGAGATATATAATACTAGTAGGTGGGACCCCCTTGTATATTGGGAGATCAAATCTGGTTCTTGTTTCATGTTTATGCTATTGTTCGACACTGCTTACATGGTTCTACATCATTGATGAAATCTGGATTTTATTGGAAATGAATAAGGCATGTTATGTGTTGGTTATAATTATGACAAGTGAATGATGGGTAAGGCATGTTATGTTTTGTTCCAAGATATAATTTCATGTTACGATGGCCTATGTTATTCATTGCTACCATTTCTATATGTTCCTAGATTCATTACTTTGACACCTGCACAATAGACATGTTAGTAACAATACATAAGAGCAGTTGAAAAGAGACAAAAGCAATATAAACAAATGCCAAAAGAAAAGATTGAACTATGCTACTATGCTACACTACATGCATTGAAATTAGAATGGTCATTGTTAATCCTAGCTAACAAGTTAATAGCTATGCGATTTATTGAGTTTTATAGTTGACATGCATTATTGTATAGTTTGGAAATGGTAATATGTAATGAGGGTGGCGCTCTTGGCAATTAGTGGATGTTGGTTTCGATGCATGGTTCGATTGAATGAATTAATGGATTAGTGGGCTGGTGTGTACTAAGGAATTGAATGACTTGAGGGTGGAGGCGGCGTGCATTTATTGCACGTCACTCCTACTCCTTCCACTGGCTGCCACCCTAGTTGGGCCATTGTTCAACTATGTTTCGTCGTGATTAGGCTCTGACTTTCAAGCAGAGGAAAAACCGCTCGGCTAAGCTCACGTTTTTAAGGTGCTTTTGGATACAAGTATGTATTTTCGCCATCCATGAATCTGCTCTGGTTATGAAATATATATTGGCTCAGAATGTATGGGTTTGTGCTTTCCTTAAGTCTGGAAACTGTGTAAATTTGTGATATTTTTTGAATGAATCGTTGGCGGTTTTCATTGTAATAATGTTTAAAGTCGCAGTGTTATTGGTCATTATGAGTGTTAGCAGCCATAAAGGCTCTCTACCATCCTTGTTGTTTTTAGTTGGAGAGTTTCATTTGGTCTAGAGGGGTTGGTTTTCTCCACGCATTCATATCACCATACCCAGTCTTTTTTTGTTATGGGGTTTACTGGTTTTGAAACGCCTTGTGTCACTGCGCATTGTTTCACTTGGGTATGGGTTTGTTCATGCTATTGATGGTTGCGCAGTGGGTTATATTTCTTTTTATCGGCTCTGTTTTATCTCAGTGTTGTTAGTTGGTTGATTGGGAGAGTCACGAGGGTTATACCCTGCATATTCTAAGTATTGTTACAAGGCCAAAATGGAGCCTTGGCTCCTCTGTTCAGAGTCTCTCTTATCTCGTGAATTGTCATCCTCTCTACAAAGTTATTGGTGGTATAACCTGTGTGTGCATCGTTGGTCTCGGAGGTTCTCACCCGATGATGGGAGTCGACACCAGTCTCCCTATGTTGGTCCACAGAGAGAACCCTTGTTTACTTACGACCATTTTTTTATAAGAGGGAACTGTATGTCCTATAAGGTATACTATTGATGGTTATGGATTGGTGGTGTATTTTCGACAGTGTTTGATTACTGGATCGCCCTATCAATTATGTTGACAGTGGTGTTGGTTGGTATTTGGTCATTGCAATTGGTTATTATAGCAATCTAATTGATAATCTCAACATTGTTAACTGGTTGATTAGGGAAATGGGATCGAGTATACAATCATTGTCTTTTACATTGTTATTATTGAATTGTTGACCCAACATTAGTTTTAATTGGTTAAGTCACAACAATTCTTCTTGCGTGATGCATGAATATGTGTGGTGTTCCTACAACATGTTGGGTTGAGTTAATGATTACTGTGACTATGTGTTTTAATTTCCATGGGAGTATTGCAATCGTGATGATTATGGTATGGCCATCCAATGTATATACTATGAATATTATTGATTGTGCCATCAGAGATGGTCACGGGTTTTAAACAAAATGGTTTTGTTGCAAATTTGGTCAAGTTATGAGATGATATCAGGCTTACTGTTGCTAACTCGTTATATTAATTGATAGCCTAGCATTATGGACGTTTAGATTCAAAGTATTTGGACATGTACAGTCACATAAATCCTATGTGTTATGTCGAATGGTCTGCGTATTCCAAGCATAGTATGAATTAAAATGGTGATTGTTGTCTGTGTGTTTAAGTGGCAAGTCAAGATCGTTGCAATTAAAATATTGATGGTTGTATTTGGTTGTCCATTACATGTGTTGATGAATATCATGTATCGTAGCAAAGATAGGCACAGGTTCTGTGACAGTTTAACCCCATTCCAATTTAATTATTAAATGAATTGAAGGACAGAATCGGGCACGGCTTTTGAGTCTGTATTTGATGATTGAAATAATTCGTGGGCAGTGGTTGATGAGTTGATACTGGATAGAGTAGAAATAAGTGATTGATTATTCATCTGGGGATTGTTTTAAAATAGTAAATGGATAAATGAGAAGAAACAGAACTCCTCTACAAATTGCATACTGTGTTGTTTTGATGACACTGTGTTACAGATTAACTAAGAACAATGAGCAAGTTAATGCACAGAATTGTTTGCATTTTACACAATAGTTGTTCTTTTGGCACAGTGGTCATTTTGTTTGGTGTTGAATCTTTTAAATTGATATGGAATGATTTTATGGATTACTTAATTAATTTTATGAACAGTACAAGTTCTCTTTCCCTATCATTACTTCGATTTTCGCTAATTACAACCCCCTCGCCTATCATTACTTCGATTTTCGCTAATTACAACCCCCTCACCTATCATTACTTCGCTTTTCGCTAATTACAACCCCCTCGCCTTCCCACATCCATTTTTCACTCCTTGTTCTTAAAATTTAATTACAGTTAAGAGAATTCTATTTTGAAATAGTTTGAAATCATAGTTTCTTGGTTGGAACACAGTGATATATTCTTTGGTTTACATTACAATTGATTGTTTGTTGTCTTTGAGCAGTAACCATGATTCTTTTCCCTCTCATTTTATTATTTTTTTCTCAATACAAACCCCTCGCATATCCCAGAACCTTATGTTCACCTCCTGCTCAATGACAATATTTAAACAATTTATATGGATTGGATTGCATGAGTCTGATATGTTGTTGAGCCAAAGTCTATTTCATATTTTTAAGGAGTTTTCATGTATGGTTGTAAAGGAAATATTTGTTAATCAATCATGCATGTAGGAATGAGCTTTTTCAGCCGAGGTAGCCATGGCAGAGGCAACCGAGGGAGAGGTAATTGGAACAAAGGCCCAAGAAGGCCAAGATTCTCCATACACTTTGACGTTGACTCACAAGATTTAGGCCAGTTGTTTCAGGCTGGATTTTTCAATTGGATTGGGCAAGGAGTGGTCCAACCTAGGCCTAAAAGGCCTCCCTTCCAAGCTCCACATGCCTCTGGTATTCTCGTTCCCCCTCATGTCTCATTACAACCCGAGGTTCCCAAAAATGACAGATGATAAGAGATTGTCCACTCGGTAGTCTCCCAACATCGTGGCTGGCCCAATTTGTCCGTACATATTCCCCTGCCTATTAACCATATTGTCGGCCAAGCTGCACTTGTCCACTCACCAGTTCAATCCTCTCATTCTATCAAAAGGTTGAAAACCAAGGCCCACCATGCCCCTGATAAAGGAAAAGCCATTGATGCCCATTCCTCACCCTCCAATGGCTCTAATAAATCTGTGTCTTCCCAAATGCATTTGAGGGACGATTTTTCTCATGTGATCAGTGCAATTAGGCCTAAAGCCTCAGCGCGGCCAAAGGAAAATTCAGAAAAATCGAAGGGTGACAGCAGCAATCAAGGAAAGATTGCATCTCAGAGTGGGAAATATGGTTTTTGAGTTTTTATTTTATGTATTATTGATGACAGATGACTTCAGAGATTTTGGACAGCATGTTTTCTTTGGATATATGTGTAATATATTTTTTTGAAAATAATTTCAAATATCAATGAGATAAATTGTCAAATGTGAATGTGAAGATGGGAGTCACAAGGGTGTTTTGCTTAATTAACTAGTTATGTTATGATTGTTAAGAGCTAAAGGGAGTCACGAGGGGTCCCACCTACTAGTTAATATTTATTTAAAACCCTTATTATGATTTATTATTTTTCCCCCTAACTAAAAAGTTGGTTGAGTTTTTAGTTAACTTAACTAATGAGGTAGTTCAACTACTTCAACCAATTCTAATTTGTTTAAAGGAAAAAGGAAAGGGAGGAACAAGAGGAGGATAGAAGGAGAATCATACTAAGGTTTGCTCTTTGAGTTTATGTTGAGATAGTTCAGTTTTCATTCATTCATTAATTTATCACAAGCCTAATTCTTTTTTATGATAGCAGGGTCTTATTGTAGACAGCGAGATTCGGGGCTGAATTACATCATTCAGACACTTGTTTTTCAGAGGTGTTGATCTATCTTTGATATTCTGTGTAGACTTTTATGTTTGTGAATTAGTTTTCATGACTAAAAAAGGCTATTGTGCAGATTCGAGTGGACAGCAATCTGTGGCAAGTTGATCCAGCTTTTAGAGTTCGGTTTTTTTTATTTTCTGTCAGAGGTACTTTTGTATGTTCCATCGGGGATGTCTAAGTTTGACTTTGGTCCGAAATTTCTGCATGAAATTTTTTAAAGATAATGACTCTTTGGTGAATTGGAATGAAGTAAAGGATTTCTTTATGTCTCATATGTCTTGATTATCATCTTGGTGTCTTTGCTTCTATCTCTACATTTATTTCAACAACTGTTATATTCAGAAAATCATATAAATAACTAATTTTCCAGCAAGCTTTTATTTATAAAAAGACTAGCCTAAGAACTTGTAATCAATACTTGTGAGTTAGGATATTATTTTTTATGGCTATAAACATAGGGTGATATTCCCGTCTATTTTTCTTTAACCAAGAAGAATCTGAAAATGCTTGAGTAAGATGATTTCATACCTTTTCCTCAACGAGGGGGAGATAAAGATTGGGGGTAGAGAGACAGAGTGAGAGGAAGGCGGGAGGGAGAGAGGTAAAGATATAAAGGGAGGGAGAGTGGAGAAGAGAGAGGAAAGGGGATACAATGAGAGAGAGGGAGGGGGATACAATGAGTGGGAGAGTGAAGGGGAGATAGAGGTAGATGCAAGAGACAGAAAGAGAGAGAGAGAGAGAGAGAGAGAGATAATTAGGGGATAGGGAGTGGTGGGATAGGGGTATGTTTTGATGATTACAGTTGCATGAGACATCCTCCAGGACACAAACCTAAGAGAGAGCCCCTGAGTTGGGTGTGTGGTTCATTTCTGAGACAGAACTGGAACGTTGTGTTGGTCTCCTCCTTACAGAGAGTTGAGATTAAATCCATATGATTCTCATGTGTAATGCAATGACAAAGAATATTTGTTGAGTTATATGTGCCTATGGCTGAGCACAGGTGAACATGTGAAATCCCATGAGTTAGGTGCATCATTCTGAGACAAAGATGGGACGATGTATTAGCCTCCTATGAGCAGAGAGTTGAAATGATGAACTCTAGATGACTCTCATGTGTAATGCAGTGAGAAAGAAGATATGTTGAGTTGGATGTGCATGTGGATGAGCACAGGTGAACATGATCCTAGTGGTTGAGCACTAGTGAGTGTGGTTCTCCTGTGATACGCAGTGAGATAGAGATGTGGACATCCCTGTGGTTGAGCACAGATGGATGTGCCCCTGTGGCTGATCACTAGTGGGTGTAAGAGATCCCTTGCTATATTGTTCAAGAGTCAGACTTACCTGTAACCCTATTTGTAATGTAAAGGGTATAGGTCGGCCCCACCATAGAGTAAAAGATAATTAATGTAAAAGATAATGAATATGGTAATTATTAATTATATTTTGAGTTATTGAGGTCGACCCTATTGTGCCAATAGACATATCATTTGATGTGATAAGTCTTATATATATAAAGGTGAATCCCCATTGAGGAAACGCACTTATCATTGTGTCATCTCATGATTTTAGAATTTGTGGTCTGAAATTATGAGAATTACAACACCCTCTTGTGTGCTAGGTTTGGTGATGATGTGGGAGGTATTTCTCTTGAGAATATAGCAAACGATTGGTTGGGTTTTCTTCCCTTGTTGAGAAGGGTTTCCCAGGATACTTATTATGTTCTTGTGCATGGTTATTCTTCATGTGATATTGGTTTTTTGTAGCAGTTATGGTTCAGTTTATGCTAAATAAGTAAGAAAATTAAAAATGCATTAGCTTACCATAAAATCAACATGGTATCAGAGAAGTCTTGAAGATGATCATGTGCATAGTCAAAAGGGAAGGCAGTCATGGAAGGAGACCTTTCTAATGGCATAAATAAAAGAGGGGTGAACCTCTCCTTAAGTGGTAAAGGTTGAGGTCAGACCTCCCTTAATTTTTTGTGGTAAAGAAGAGGTTGGCTGCAGGCCTCTAAGGCTATTGCAGCCTAGAAGAAAGGTCCCTGTGGTATGAAGGAAGAAGGTAGATCTCTCCACAAAATCTATGGTAAAAATTGAAGGGGTTGGACCTAGCAAATTTCTGTGACAAATTTTTGAAGATGGTCGCAGGATGCTAGTTTAGGTCGAGCTCTATGAGGAAGGTCGACTGTCCAAAATTCAGTGGTAAAAAATTTAAAGAGTGGTTGTGGGCTTCTAAAAGATACCACAACAAAACTCAGACCTATACTAGGCCACTATCTAGGCCATTGTCTTTGCCAATATCAAGGCATTACTTCAGGGTATTCTTTTGGAGATTGAACAACAAGTATTGTGGAGATATAAATTATTTTTTTAAATACATCATCAACTCTGCAAACAAGGTACCGTCACAATAACCAGAATGCATATCTAAGTCTCGCCTTTGATTCTTTTAATGGGGACAAAAAACATCATGGTCTATGCTACATATTAGTTAGAGGCATTTCAACTACACGTTCATTTTTTTAAGGTTTTAAAGCCCGATTCATATGACAACATCCTTACAGCCCTTTTGCATATTTACAAACTTGTTTGAGTAAGTTTACAACCAGGTATAAGTCAAGCAGTGCGGAAGTTTCTGTGCATATTCCAACAAAGGGTTTTGAGGCATATTTAAAACATGTTCCATCAAAGTTTAGATACAAAACTGTGTACAGTGATGTGATATCTGTTGCACAACATTGTGCATTAACCCATACTGGGTGCATCTTGTGAATGGTGGTTCTTTGTAAGAAATTGTTTCACCTTCTTCAGTTGATCAAGGAAAGTTCAGATGAGAAAGTTCAGTCACTTTTGTAGGAAACCTTCTTCTAGTTTGTTCACAATGTGGTTTTGGATGATACCATTTTTTTTTGGAACATCCACACATTTATTATTGCTACTCTATTAGATGACTTGGATGGAAGAATGTGGAGGTGGCCACAGGAAACTAAAGCAAATTCCCCATAAAGAAAATTGCAGACAGTGAGGGAGCCATCATTTGACAGTCCCAAGGAAAATTCATTGACAAACATGAGGTACATATCTTAGCAGAGTTAATAGGAAATTCTAGGTAGTTTTAAGGGACATTTAAGTGACATTATAGACCTGTGACAACACAGTTACAAAGACCTATGGACAAGTCAAAAATTTTTAGTTATATATTTGTTGTCCTATTGTTCCATATTGTCATCTTTTGATGTCATATACTGATGCAAGTATTTAATGGTGGTTCTGGTGTATATCCTGGCAATTATAGAAGGATGTTGTTGATGTCTTGCCTATGATGTTCCATCTACTCTTGAAGTTCTCTCCACAGAGAATTATAATTTCTTGCCTAAGTGCATTGAATATATTGGTGAGAAGAGTGGACCGGATCGGAAAGACAACAGCAGTGATTGCTTGAAGTGTTTGGTCTTAAATATTTGTGCTAGTAGCTCAAGGGTATTTCAGACAATCAAGACATTGGTTGACAGCAAGGAGATTCTCATTATTACTTATGTCATCTACAAACAACAATAAAGCCTTGATTACAGTCTTGAGCTACAAGGTTGATGTAGAGACTTGTATAGTACAAGGTGGCTACAAGAAAACAAGTGAGGAATGTCATTGATCATCATGACATTGACAAACAAGCATAACCTCCATTGGTGTACACTCTCATGTATCCACTTGTATATATATTATTTGCATCATTTTCATAAGGGTACTTGCAGGAGGAAGAAACCCTTGGTGCAATCATGGACCCAAAGAGGTCTCATTGCATTCATAAGAACAACACACTGGAAGTGAAGACTCCAGGTTTGATTGTTTTAAATTAGCATGCCTCTAACCTACATTTCTAAGGTTTCTACATTACAAGTAGGTGTTGTAGTTGTGACAAAAAATGTTTTTATTCTAGATATGTACTCATGAATCTCCTCTAGGAGATATTCTTGTCTTGTTTCCTTTCATTTGTTTTCTTGTTCCAGGCAGGTTAACATAAAAGTAAAATTCTTATCCTTCAGACTTCAAAGGGAGTCACTTGACTCAGAAGGAGTCAAACTAATTGAGAAAGAGAGACAGTACCTTCTTCCTCTTCAGAATTCCAGAGGGAGATAGCCATTGATACAGTTGATCTAGTAATCCCAGTTGATATTCCCAGGGACATTGCAGTAGACCATAAAAAGCCCATCTAGGCTTGAAAAACTCTGCAAGAGGGAGAAAGACATGCAGCTAATGGAAGTGTCAAGAAATACAAAATGAGACTTTTAGTCAGAGGATTCTCACAAGTAGAGGGAGTGAGCTATGATGAGACATATTGATCCAGTATCCCGATGCACTTCCATATGTACTACCATATATGAGTTGGAAACCACATTAGATAGATGGATTCTTGATGAGTTTTGGTTTCAGCAAGAGTGTTGTTGATCCAAACCTATACTATTACATTGTTGGTGAAGAGAGCCTGATTTTGATGACTTATTCAGAAAGTCGTTTTGTTGGATACAAGAAAGCCTCAAATTTTGATTTCAAGATGAAGGATATGGGTATGATGCACTACTTCTTGGGACAAGAAGTATGACAAAGGACCAATGAGACTTTTCCTAATTCAAGGAAAATATACAGTGGGGATATTAAAGAAGTTCAGTATGACAGAATGCAAATCCATGTCTACACCGATGGTGATGGATTTGACAAAAAATAAATGATTATGATTCAGATGAGATAGATCCACATGTGTACCAACAACTGACTAGATCATTGACATATATGGTTAACACCAGACTTGATATATGCTATACAGCGAATGTGCTTAGTCAATCCATGAAATCAGCCAAGACAGACTCACTCGATAGCAATAAAGCATGTATTGAGACATATATGCAAGGCACAGTTGGATATGGCCTGAGATATACCTCCAATGTGAACTTGAGTTTGCAAGGATATTCTGATACAAATTGAACAAAGAGTACAGTGGACCGGAAGAGCATATCCAGTTGTTGTTTGACCTTAGAGTTTTCCATGGTTTCCTAGTGCAGTAGGAAACAAAGCTCTGTGGCCTTGAGTACCACAGAAGCAGAGTATATAGCATTGAGTGTGCGAAGCAGTGTGGCTTCGCAAGCCTCTGATAGATTTACTTGATCATGAGATAGGGGGGTAAGAAGTGGTGAGACATCCTCAAGGACACAGACCTAAGAGAGAGCCCCTGAGTTGGGTCTGTGGTTCTTATCTGAGACAGAACTGGAATGGTGTGTTGGCCTCCTCCTTACAGAGAGTTGATATGAACTCTAGATGATTCTCCTATGTAACGCAGTGAGAAAGAAGATCTATTGAGTTAGACGTGCATATGGTTGAGCACAGGTGAATGTGTGAAATCCCATGAGATGGGTGCATCATTCTCAGATAGAGATGAGACGATGTATTAGCCTCCTCTGAGAAGAGAGTTGAGATGATGAACTCAAGATGAATCTCATGTGTAATGCAGTGAGAAAGAAGATATGTTGAGTTGGACATGCATGTGGATGATCATATGTGAACGCGATCCTAGTGGTTGAGCACTAGTGAGTGTGGTTATCCTATGAGATGCAGTGAGATAGACATGTGGACATCCCTATGGCTAAGCACAAATGGATGTGACCCTAGTGGTTGAGCACTATTGGTTGTATGAGATCCCTTGTTATATTGTTCAAGAGTCAGACTTACCTGTAACCCTATTTGTAATGTAAATGGTACAGGTCAACCCCACCATAAAGTAAAAGATAATTAATATGGTAATTATTGATTATATTTTGAGTTATTGAGTTCGTCCCTAGTGTTCCAATAGACACATCATTTGATGTGATAAGTCTTATATAAATAAAGGTGAATCCACATTGAGGAAACACACTTATCATTGCGTCATCTCATGATTTCAGAAGTTGTGGTCTGAAATTATGAGAATTACAACACCCTCTTGTGTGCTAGGTTTGGTGATGATGTGGAAGGCCTTTCTCTTGAGAATATAGCAAAGGATTGGTTGGGTTTTCTTCCCTTATTGAGAATGGTTTCCGAGGATACTTCTTGTGTTCTTGTGCATGGTTATTCTTCATGTGATCTTGGTTTGTTGCAGTAGTTATGGTTCAGTTTATGCCAAATAAGTAAGAAAATTAAAAATGCATCATATTACCATAAAATCAACAGTATGTGGGGGAGAGAGAGCGGAGAGGTGAAATAATGGGAAGGGTAATGTTATCCACTCTGTGATTTCATGGTGGAGTCTCATACATCTACGTCACGTATGAGAATACATTCTCATAGTAATCATAATTAAATATGACACTTGATTTCATTGCATCCACCCCTCCAAACAGTCAGGATGTCACTTTCTTTCAAAATATCAGTGTCTTGTCACTATTTCAATTAAGGGGACGCTACCTTTTTCATATGTTTATCTCTTAGAGAATTTTTTTGAATTAATTACTACTATAAATCCTACAAGACAGTATATGTCAATGAATTAGTAAGAGAGAGAAGAGGGGGAGAGTGGGGGATAGAGAGGGAGAG
>SNQJ01S0038785.1:53130-73940 GCA_010110895.2 Picea sitchensis | reverse complement strand
AGGAAGGGGGGGAGAGAGGGGTGTTGACGATTAAAATCGCAACGAGGATTTTGCCTGCAAATTATTTCTTAAGCCTAATAATTATAAGCTAATGAGATATATAATACTAGCAAGTGGGACCCCCTTGTAGATTGGGAGATCAGATCTGGTTCTTATTTCATGTTTATGATGTTGTTCGACACTGCTTACATAGTTCTACATCATTCATGAAATATGGATTTTATTGGAAATGAATAAGGCATGTTATGTGTTGGTTATAATTGTGACAAGTGAATGATGTGTAAGGCATGTTATGTTTTGTTCCAAGATATAATTTCATGTTACAATGGCCTATGTTATACATTGTTACCATTGCAATCTATTCTTGGATTCGTTACTTTGACACATGGACAATAGAAATGTTAGTAACAATACATAAGAGAAGTTGAAAAGAGGCAAAAGCAATATAAACAAATGCCAAAAGAAAATATTGAACTATGCTACTATGCTACACTACATACATCGAAATTAGAATGGTCATTGTTAATCCTAGCTAACAAGTTAATAGCTATGCAATTTATTGAGTTTTATAGTTGACATGCATTATTGTATAGTTTGGAAATGGTAAGATGTGATGAGGGTGGTGCTCTTGGAAATTAGTGGATGTTGGTTTCGATGTATGGTTTGAATGAATGAATTAATGGATTAGTGGTATGGCGTGTACTAAGGAATTGAATGACTTGAGGGTGGAGGCGATGTGCATTTACTGCACATCACTCCTACTCCTTCCACTAGCTTCCACTCTAGTTGGGCCATTGTTCAATTGTGTTTCGATGTGATTAGGCTCCAACTTTCAAGCAAAGGAAAAACCGCTCGGCTAAGCTCGCGTTTTTAAGGTGCTTTTGGTTACAGGTATGTCTTTTCACCATCCATGAATCTGCTCTGGTTATGAAATAGATATTGGCTTGGAATGTATGGGTTTGTGATTTCCTTAAGTCTAGAAACTGTGTAAATTTGTTATATTTTTTTAATGAATCGTTGATGGTTTTCATTGCAATAATGTTTAAAGTCACAATGTTATTGATCATTCTAAGTGTTAGTAGCCATAAAGGCTCTCTTTCATCCTTGTTGGTTTTAGTTGAAGGGTTTCATTTGGTCTAGAGTGGTTGGTTGTCTCTGTGCATTCATATAACCATACCCATTCTTTTGTTGTTATGGGGTTTACTGGTTTTGAAACGCCTTGTGTCACTGCGCACTGTTTCACTTGGGTATGGGTTTGTTCATGCTACTGATGGTTGCGCAGTGGGTTATATTTCTTTTTCTCAGCTCTGTTTTATCTCAGCGTTGTTAGTTGGTTGATTGGGAGAGACACAAGGGTTATACCTTGAATGTTCTAAGTATTGTTACAAGGCCAATATGGAGCCTTGGATCCTCTATTCAGAGTCTCTCCTATCTCGTGAACTGTCACCCTCTCTACAAAGTTATTGGTGGTATACCCTGTGTCTACATTGTTGGTCTTGGAGGTTCTCACCCGATGATGGGATTCGACACCAGTCTCCCTATGTTGGTCCACAAAGTGAACCCTTGTTTTCTTAATCCCGATTTTCGATAAGAGGGAACTGTATGTCCTGTCAGGTATATTATTGATGGTTATGGATTGGTGGTGTATTGTCAACAATGTTTGATTACTAGCTCACCCCATCGATTATGTTGACAGTGGTGTTGGTTGGTATTTGGTCACTGCAATTGGTTATTATAACAATCTAATTGATAAGCTCGACATTTTTAACTGGTTTATTGGGGAAATGGGATTGAATATATAGTCGTTGTCTTTTACATTGTGATTATTGAATTGTTGACCCAACATTAGTTTTAATTGGTTAAGTCACAACAATGCTTCTTGCGTGATGCGTGAGTATGTGTGGCGTTCCTACAACATGTTGGGTTGAGTTAATGATTACTGTGACTGTGTGTTTTAATTTCCATGGGGGTATTGCAATCGTGATGATTATGGTATGGCCATCGACTAGAAATGCTATGCATATTATTGATTGCGCCATCAGAGATGGTCATGAGTTTTAAACAAAATGTTTTTGTTGCAAATTTGGTCAAGTTATGAGATGAGATTAGCCTTACTTCCGCTACCTCATTATATTAATCGATAGCCCAGCATTATGGATGTTTAGATTCAGAGTAGTTGGACCTGTACAGTCACAAAAATACTTTGCGTTTTGTCGAATGGTCTGTGTATTCCAAGCATAGTATGAATTAAAATGGTGATTGTTGTCTATGTGTTTAAGTGGCAAGTCAGGATCATTGCAATTAAAAGATTGATGGTTGCATTTGGTTGTCTATTATATGCGTTGATGAATATCATGTATTGTAGCAGAGATAGACACAGGTTTTGTGACAGTTTAACCCCATTACAATTTAATTATTAAATGAATTGAAGGACAGAATTAGGCACAACTTTTGAGTCTGTATTTGATGATTAAAATAATTCCTAGGCAGTGGTTGATGAGTTGATACTGGACAGAGTAGAAATAAGTGACTGATTATTCATTTGGGTATTGTTTTAAGAGATTAAATGGATAAATGAGAAGAAACATAACTCCTCTACAAATTGTTGTGGAATGCATATTGTCTTGTTTTGATGACACTGTGTTACAGATTGACTGCGAATAGTGAGCAAGTTAATGCACATAATTGTTTGAATTTTACACAATAGGTGTTCTTTTGGCACAGTGGTCATTTTGGTTAGTGTTGAATCTTTTAAATTGATATGGAATGATTTTATGGATTACGTAATTAATTTTATGAACAATACTTGTTCTCTTTCACTATCATTACTTCACTTTTCGCTAATTACAACCCCCTCACCTTCCCACATCCATTTTTCACTCCATGTTCTTAAAATTTAATTACAATTAAGAGAATTCTATTTTGAAACTGGAGCATAATGATATATTATTTGGTTTACATTACAGTTGATTGTTTGTTGTCTTTGAGAAGTAACCATGATTCTTTTCCCTCTCATTTTATTATTTTTCGCTCAATACATACCCCTTGCATATCCCACAACCTTTTGTTCACCCCCTGCTCATTGACAATAGTTAAACAACTTGTATGGATTGGATTGCATGAGTCTGATATGTTGTTGAGCCAAAGTCTATTTCATATTTTTAAGGAGTTGTCATGTATGGTTGTAAAGGAAGTATTTTCTAATCAATCATGCATGCAGGAATGAGCTTTTTCATTTAAGGTATCCATTGCAGAGGCAACCGAGGGAGAGGTAATTGGAACAGAGGCCCAAGAAGGCCAATATTCTCCTTACACTTTGATGTTGACTCACAAGAGTTAGGCAAGATTTTTCAATTGGATTGGGCAAGGAGTGGTCCAACCTAGGCCTGAAAGGCCTCCCTTCCAAGCTCCATAAGCCCCTGGTATTCACGTGCCCCCTCGTGTCTCATTACAACCCGAGGTTCCCAAAAACGATGGATGGCAAGAGATTTTCCACCTGGCAGTCTCCCAACATCGTGGTTGGCCCAATTTTTCCTTACCTTCTCCCCCGCCTATTAACCATATTTTTCAATCTACACCTATCCACTCACTAGTTTAGTCCTCTCATGCTAGCAAAAGATTTAAAACTGAGGCCCACCATGTCCCTGATAAAGGAAAATCCACTTCTTCCCCTTCCTCACCCTCCAATGGCTCTAATAAATCTGTGTCTTCCCGGATGCATTTGAGGGACGATTGTTCTCATGTGATCAGTGAAATTAGGCCTAAAGGCTCAGCGCAGGCAAAGGCAAATTCAGAAAAATCGAAGGGTGACAGCAGCAATCAAGGAAAGATTGCAACTCAGAGTGGGAAATATGGTTTTTGAGTTTTTATTTTATGTATTATTGATGACAGTTGACTTCAAAAGTTTTGGACAACATGTTTTCTTTGGATATATGAGTAATATATTTTTTTGAAAATAATTTCAAATATCAATGAGATAAATTGTCAAATGTGAATGTGATGATGGGAGTCACAAGGAAGGGTGTTTTTCTTAATTAACTAGTTATGTTATGATTGTTAAGAGCTAAAGGGGGTCACAAGGGGTCCCACCTACTAGTTATTATTTATTTAAAACCCTTATTATGATTTATTACTTTCTGTCGTAACTAAAAAGTTGGTTGAGTTTTTAGTTAACTTAAATAATGAGGTAGTTCAACTACTTCAAACAATTCTAATTTGCTTAAAGGAAAAAGGAAAGGGAGGAACAAGAGGAGGGTAGAAGGAGAAGCATACTAAGGTTTTCTCTTTGAGTTTATGTTCAGAAAGTTCGATTTTCATTCATTCCTTAATTTATCACAAGCCTAATTCTTTTTTATGATAGTAGGGTCTTATTGTAGACAGCAAGATTCAGGGCTAAAATACATCATTCAAACACTTGTTTTTTAGAGGTATTGATCTATCTTTGACAGTCTGTGTAGACTTGTCTGTTTGTGAATTAGTTTTCATGACTGAGAAAGGCTATTGTGCAGAGTCGAGGGGGCAACAATCTATGGCAAGATGATCCAGCTTTTAGAGTTTAGTTTTTTTATTTTCTGTTAGAGGTCCTTTTGTATGTTCCATTAGGGATGTCTAAGTTTGACTTTGGTCTGAAATTTCTGCATGAAATTTTGTAAAGAGAGTGACTCTTTGGTGAATTGGAATGAAGTAAAGGATTGCTTTATGTCTCATCTGTCTTGATTATCATCTTGGTGTCTTTGCTTCTATCTCTGCATTTATTTCAGCAACTATTATATTCAGAAAATCATATAAATAACTAATGTTCCAACAACCTTTTATTTATAAAAAGACTAGCCTAAGCACTTGTAATCAATACTTGTGAGTTAGGATATTATTTTTTATGGCTATAAACATAAGGTGATATTCCTGTCTATTTTTCTTTAGCCAAGCAGAATCTGAAAATGCTTGAGTAAGATCATTTCATATCTTTTCCTCAACGTTTATTTGGCGACCATACAGGGGAGATCTTCTATATCTCTTTGGTTAAATACTCGTTTTCATCGATACATCTATTTTTCTGATATTGATTCTTTGATTGTTTTATTTCTTAATCATTGTACCTGTTACAATGCAGCCTAATATTGAGCCCGATCTTCAAGATCAGACCAACATTGCTTTGAATTTATTTAACACCATTTTAGACATTGCCAATACCTGTGTTGAGCTTAATCATTCATGGGAAGAAATTGAACAAGATATTAATGCCCAAGAACATTGGGAAGCTAGACGTAGATAGCCTAGAAATCAGCAGTAACCTTCTTGTTTCTTCATTTTTGGCCTTTCTTTCATGTCCTTAGACTCTCGGGTTTCTAGAAGAAGAAGAGGCTTATCACCTAAAATTAATCCTATTGTTGAAATAGGAAGGAGGAACGTTGTGTTATCTACCCAACAAATTTCTCTAAGGAGAACTTTGTCTGATTCATCTAGTTCGCCTTTCTTTCCCTCATCTATCATCCACAAGATGGAATCTAGTGGTGGCTCTGGTGGAACTGGAAGTGATTCCTCTTCTCAATATTCATCTTCTTCAGTGATTTGTAGCTTATATAACCACCATATCCATATCCAATATACCACAAACCCCACCAAAGTCATTAAAAAGTATGGGATTTTTCAGTTTGAAGAAGATGTCACAACCACACCGTGGCATGTGTCATCTCCTCTTAACCTAGCACCTGCTACTCATCCACTTCCTAAATTTAAATAACATCTTCCTAGGTTTTTAGTAAATAACATTGTCACTACAAACGAACACCTAGTGGCATTTTCTAATGCCTGTCACAATATAGGATCCAATGACAATGATACTTGCATGCACTTATTCGTTAATTCCTTGGAAGGAAAGGTTGTGGCCGATTTCTTTGACCTTCCTCCTAAGATTTTGTCTACCTGGGAGGATTTAATCTATTGGTTCAGATCCACTTATGGGAAATCTAAAATCCCAACCAAAAAGTTAAGGGATTATAATAACGTCACCTATAAGGATGGTGAGACTGTCAAGTCCTTCAACTTGTGTTTCACTAAGATAGACAATCAAATCTCTGAACTCATTTGACCTCAGAACCAAGCCACTTTCATTCATTACTACAATGCATTACCTTCCCCCTATCGTCATAGGCTTGAGGAAAAAGCCATTGATAATATCGGTTCTGCTCTGCATACTTGTTTAGAGTATGAAGAATAGCTTGAAAGAACATGTCTTCCCCAGAGAGAATTAGTTAAATAGACAGACATGACCGCCCTCTTACAGCAAGTACAAGACATGAATAATCATATGATAGCATTCAAGCGAAAGGGGACTGTCTCACTTATCACTCCTGGAGCTTCATCCTCTTCTGCACCCCCCTTTAGAAGTCCAATTGAGAATAATTTTCAGCCTAAATCTATATTGCCTCGAAGTTGGTGTAACTTTTGTGAAGAAAACCATGAGGAAGCCACATATGAAGTAAGGAAGAGTGCCAGAGATAAGATATTTGGTAAGATACCAGAAACTACTATCATTGTCCTAGCTTCCACAGAGCCAAAATATGTCATGATCATCAATACTAGGAACAAATCCTATGCTCCCAAGGGAATATTTGATCCTCCCCGCAATTCTTCTAGCGTGAGCTCATCCTCACCCACTGCTACTGTTCAGGTTCCTAAGGTTCTTGACAGTTAAGGAATAACCTCTCCTCTCCCCTCTTCCAAGTACAATATCTTGAATCAGTTGGCCAACATCAAAGTAGATGCAACCCTTCTAGACATGGTTGTCGTCCCTGAGCAACAGAGGCATCTGAAACAATTCATGGAAGGAAAAAATTATGTTGTGGCCAACCTCTCTGAAAAGCTAAATGAAGAGGATTCATCTGTAAATAAATTACGTGTACATAACTTTAGATACCCTGTAAAAGGTCCCCCTTTTTATATTTATGTAAATATTATGGATAAGATCGCCCATTGTTGCCTCATTGATGGCGGTGCAGGCCCAAGTGTGATGTCGAAGATTATTATGGAAGAGCTAGGCTTGTCTTGTACAAATGAAAACTCCAGAAGAATGCTCTCCTATAATATCCTACAACAAACAACCATAGGCAAGATTAAATATGTGACCTTAGTTTTGTGCGCTCACCCGGAAATAAGGACAACCCTTAGTATTAAGGTAATTGACATGTCAGTGAGAAATTATTCAATCATCTTGGGAAGAGATTGGAAAGATTTAACAAGTGGATACCTCTCACTCGACGGGACACATTTATCAGTTCCTCAAAATGGTAAAAACAGTATAGTCCTTAGAGAGGAAAGGGTTTCACCTTACATAGAGAGTGTCCCACGGCCTAATGTAAACTATATCGAGGAGGACCTAGGAGTGTATTCCATATTTGTTGAGGAGGATAACATTCCCTTGGAACAAATTGATTTAGATGATTATATATGGCACATGCACTTTGATGGTTCACGCTCTAATGAAGGTAATGGGGCTAGCATTATCTTGGTTTCCCCTGTAGGGAAAATTCATAATTTGTCTTACATTTTGGAGTTTTCTTGTACAAACAATGTCATTGAATTCGAATCTTTATTTTTAGGCATTGAAAATGCCTATAATATTCATTGGGGTCACCTTTCAGTTTTTGGAGATTCTAAGCTTGTTGTGAACCTAGTATGTAAGATATACTCTCCTAGCAACAAGCTGATGAAATGATACACCCAAACTGTTTGGTCGCTTATCTTGAACCTATTAAATTTCAACAGCACTCATGCTAAGAGGGAGTTGAATTCAATGGTTGATCGGTTAGTTGTCTTTGAAGCTTCACCTAATCAGCAACCTTTGCCACATGGGCCTGATTGTTCTTTTCAATCTCTATGTCGTCCACCTATCCCTGACAATGTAGGATCTTGGCAGGCCCTCCCTAATGATGAGAGTGTTTGTTCTTTCATTCAATATGAACCTATTGAACCCAAGGAAATGATATCCATAGAAAATAACAATATTCCTAGGGGCTTGACTCCTCTTGAGAGTTTGTTTTCATCGAGTGATGTAGGAAATAAAGAGAAACAGAGAGAGGGGGAATCAAGAAGG
The DNA here is from genome assembly GCA_010110895.2 of Picea sitchensis. NCBI lineage: Eukaryota > Viridiplantae > Streptophyta > Pinopsida > Pinales > Pinaceae > Picea > Picea sitchensis. Next base: position 65,848 of record SNQJ01S0038785.1, on the reverse strand, counting down.
AAGGTGGGTGAAACCATCTCCTTGAATATTGGGGCACTCGAATCTTCAAAGAATGTTAAAATAAGTGTCCAATGTTATGATAAAGAAGAAATGAAGTTGGCCAAGCTACTTGGTAGATTTCAAGATGTTTTTGCATGGTCTTATGAGGATCTTCTTGGTTTTGATCCAATTCTTATTCAACATGCTATCCCCATCAAAGAAGGCATGAAACCAGCTAGGAAAATACAAAGATCTATTAACTCTGCATTTAGAGCAACTTTTCAAAGTGAATTGGAAAATTTCTTAAGGGCTGGGATTATTTTTCTAGTCTACCCTAAATGGGTTTCCAATTAGGTACATGTTTCGAAGACCACTGATCATATTAAAGCCTCCATTAATTGTCGCACTTTCAGTCAGTTTATTATGAGAAACAATTTTCCTCCTCTCAATATGGAAATGATTTTGCAACAGGTTGTAAAGTCACAAATGAGGCCCTTACTTGACAACTTTTTTGGTTACAGTAAAGTCAAGGGAAAAGGGGAAGATGTTCACAAAACCACTCTTATCACTAATTGGGGTACCATGACTTATAAATGCTTGTTTTTTGGCTTACCTGATGTAAGTACCACTTTTAAAAGACCTATACACACAACTCTTAATGAATTGATCTGTATCCATATATACCTTGATGATCTAATCATATACGTTAAGGGGTCGATAATTACCTCAAAGTTCCAAGTGCTATTTTTGGGTCCTTTCAAAATTTATTTTGTCCTGGATACTAACTCTTACATTCTAATGGATTTACAAGAGAAATCGTTTTCTTACAGTACCAGTGGTTCTCGCTTGAAACATTTCGAGGGACCAACGTGAAAAGTTCTAATGTTGTTTGGATTTTTTGTATACTAGTAACCTAGCTCTGCTTTCAATTTCATACTACTTCTTTTCTTCTTTATAGTAGTTTGACTCATGCTTTTTGTTTTAAAACATTTCTTACTTCTTTTTACATTTATGTCAATTTGTTGTTGTTGTATTAATCTTTGCAATTTTACTTCTGTCATGATTTTGTTTCCGACCATCTCTAGTTAGTTTGGTCAAAAGAAGATGTTGGATCAGTTCTGCCACAGTGACACTCCTGCAAAGCATTGTTAGTCAATAACAATCAAGATTACACAGTTGTTACGATGTTTCCCCTTAAGGCACCCTTGAATTTGTTATCTTCTCCACTGTTGTCTAAAAAAAATTTGGGGTTATCTCCTGCTTTTAATTTCCTTTTCTTCATGCATTTGAGAAATTAAGAGAGCAAGTCCATAAATTTTCTCCTTGAAGTTAAGAGTCGATCCTAGTTGAACGATTATGCACACAGTGGTAAAACCCCTCATACTTAACACTTTTCATGAGTTATTCCTGAATTCCCAGTCATTTTTCCATTAAATCCAGTCACTCCCCCCTGTTGCATAATCTTCACGGTTATATCTGCTTGACTTGTGAAACCATGAGTTCTGATTTATAAATCTGTTGAAAACAAATTTCCCTGTGGAGTCACCAGTTTCTTGACAATTAAAATCGCAACGAGGATTTCACCCCCAAAGTATTGCTTAAGCCTAATAATTATAAGCTAATGAGATATATAATACTAGTAGGTGGGACCCCCTTGTAGATTGGGAGATAAGATCTGGTTCTTATTTCATGTTTATGCTATTGTTCAACACTGCTTACACGGTTCTACATCATTGATGAAATCTGGATTTTATTGGAAATGAATAAGGCATGTTATGTGTTGGCTATAATTGCGACAAGTGAATGATGGGTAAGGCATGTTATGTTTTGTTCCAAGCTATAATTTCATGTTACGATGGCATATGTTGTCCATTGCTACCATTTCTATATGTTCCTAGATTCGTTACTTTGACACCTGCATAATAGACATGTTAGTAGCAATACATAAGAGCAGTTGAAAACAAGAAAAAACAATATAAACAAATGCCAAAAGAAAACATTGAACTATGCTACTATGTTACACTACATACATTGAAATTAGAATGGTCTTTGTTAATCCTATCTAACAAGTTAATAGCTATGCGATTTATCGAGTTTTATAGTTGACATGCATTATTGTATAGTTTGGAAATGGTAATATGTAATGAGGGTGGCTCTCTTGGCAATTAGTGGATGTTGGTTTCGATGCATGGTTCGATTGAATGAATTAATGGATTAGTGGGCTGGTGTGTACTAAGGAATTGAATGACTTGAGGGTGGAGGCGGTGTGCATTTATTGCACGTCACTCCTATTCCTTCCACTGGTTGCCACCCTAGTTGGGCCATTGTTCAACTATGTTTCGTTGTGATTAGGCTCTAACTTTCAAGCAGAGGAAAAACCACTCGGCTAAGCTTGTGTTTTTAAGGTGCTTTTGGTTACAGGTATGTATTTTCACCATCCATGAATTTGCTCTGGTTATGAAATATATATTGGCTTGGAATGTATGGGTTTGTGCTTTCCTTAAGTCTAGAAACTGTGTAAATTTGTGATATTTTTTGAATGAATCGTTGGTGGTTTTCATTGCAATAATGTTTAAAGTCACAGTGTTATTGGTCGTTTTGATTGTTAGCAGCCATAAAGGCTCTCTACCATCATTGTTGTTTTTAGTTGGAGGGTTTCATTTGGTCTAGAGGGGTTGGTTGTCTCCAAGCATTCGTATCACCATACCTAGTCTTTTGTTATTATGGGGTTTACTAGTTTTGAAACGCCTTGTGTCACTGCGCATTGTTTCACTTGGGTATGGGTTTGTTCATGCTATTGATGGTTGCGCAGTGGGTTATATTTCTTTTTATCGGCTATGTTTTATCTCAGTGTTTTTAGTTGGTTGATTGGGAGAGCCACGAGGGTTATACCCTGCCTATTCTAATTATTGTTACAAGGCCAAAATGGAGCCTTGGCTCCTCTGTTCAGAGTCTCTCTTATCTCGTGAACTTTCATCCTCTCTGCAAAGTTATTGGTGGTATAACCTATGTGTGCATTTTTTGTCTCGTAGGTTCTCACCCGATGATGGGAGTCGACACCAATATCCCTGTGTTGGTCCACAGAGTGAACCCTTTTTTTCTTAAGCCCGGTTTTTTATAAGAGGGAACCATATGTCCTGTAAGGTATACTATTGATGGTTATGGATTGGTGGTGTATTTTCGACAGTGTTTGATTACTGGATCACCCTGTTGATTATGTTGACAGTGGTGTTGGTTGGTATTTGGTCATTTCAATTGGTTATTATAACAATCTAATTGATAAGCTCAACATTGTTAACTGGTTGATTAGGGAAATGGGATCGAATATACAATCATTGTCTTTTACATTGTGATTATTGAATTGTTGACCCAACATAAATTGGTTAAGTCACAGCAATGCTTCTTGTGTGATGCATGAGTATGTGTGGCGTTCCTACAACATGTTGGGTTGAGTTAATGATTACTGTCATTGTGTGTTTTAATTCCCATGGGAGTATTGCAATCGTGATGATTATGGTATGGTCATCCACTATATATGCTATGAATATTATTGATTACACCATCAGAGATGGTCACGGGTTTTAACCAAATGGTTTTGTTGCAAATTTGGTCAAGTTATGAGATGAGATCGGGCTTATTGTTGCTACCTCGTTATATTAATAGATAGCCCAGCATTATGGATGTTTAGATTCAGAGTATTTGGACATGTACAGTCACATAAATACTCTGTGTTATGTCGAATGGTCTGTGTATTCCAAGCATAGTATGAATTAAAATGGTGATTGTTGTCTGTGTGTTTAAGTGGCAAGTCAATATCGTTGCAATTAAAATATTGATGGTTGTATTTGGTTTTCCGTTACATGTGTTTATGAATATCATGTATCGTAGCAAAGATAGGCATAGGTTCTATGACAGTTTAACCCCATTTTAATTTAATTATTAAATGAATTGAAGGACATAATCGAGCACGACTTTTTATTTGATGATTGAAATAATTCATGGGAAGTGGTTGATGAGTTGATAGTAGACAGAGTAGAAATAAGTGATTGATTATTCATAGAAATAAGTGGTTGATTAATCATAGAAATAAGTGATTGATTATTCATTTGGGGATTGTTTTAAAAGATTAAATGGATAAATGAGAAGAAACAGAACTCCTCTACAAATTGTTGTGGAATGCATATTGTCTTGTTTTGTTGACACTGTGTTACAGATTGACTGTGAACAATGAGCAAGTTAATGCACAGAATTGTTTGAATTTTACACAATAGTTGTTCTTTTGGCACAGTGGTCATTTTGGTTGGTGTTGAATCTTTTAAATTGATATAGAATGATTTTATGGATTAATTAATTAATTTTATGAACAGTACCAGTTCTCTTTCCCTATCATTACTTCGCTTTTTGCTAATTACAACCCCCTCGCCTTCCCACATCCATTTTCACTCCATGTTCTTAAAATTTAATTACAGCTAAGAGAATTCTATTTTGAAACAGTTTGAAATCGCAGTTTCTTGGTTGGAACAGGGTGATATATTCTTTGGTTTACATTACAGTTGATTGTTTGTTTTCTTTGAGCAGTAACCATGATTCTTTTCCCTCTCATTTTATCATTTTTCGCTCAATACAAACCCCTCGCATATCCCAGAACCTTTTGTTCACCCCCTGCTCATTGAAAATAGTTAAACAATTTATATGGATTGGATTGCATGAGTCTGATATGTTGTTGAGCCAATGTCTATTTCATATTTTTAAGGAGTTTTCATGTATGGTTGTAAAGAAAATATTTGCTAATCAATAATGCGTGTAGGAATGATCTTTTTCAGCCGAGGTATCCATGGCAGAGGCAACTGAGGGAGAGGTAATTGGAACAGAGGCCCAAGAAGGCCAAGATTCTCTATACACTTTGGCGCTGACTCACAATAGTTAGGCCAGTTGTTTCAGGATGGATTTTTCAATTGGATTGGGCAAGGAGTGGTCCAACCTAGGCCTGAAAGGCCTCCCTTCCAAGCTCCATAATCCTCTGGTATTCTCATGCCCCATCATGTCTCATTCCAACCTGAGGTTCCCAAAAACGACAGATGGCAAGAGATTGTCCACCCGGTAGTCTCCCAACATCGTGGCTGGCCCAATTTGTCCTTACCTGTTCCCATGCCTATTAACCAGATTTTCCAAGTTGCACATGTCCACTCGCCAGTTCAATCCTCTCATTCTAGTAAAAGATTGAAAACCGAGGCCCAGCATGCCGCTGATAAAGGAAAATCCATTGATGTCCATTCCTCACCCTCCAATGGCTCTGATAAATCCATGTCTTCCCAGATGCATTTGAGGGACGATTGTTCTCATGTGATCAGCAAAATTAGGCCTAAAGGCTCAACGCAGCCAAAGGTAAATTCAAAAAATTGAAGGGTGATATCAACAATCAAGGAAAGATTGCATCTTAGAGTGGGAAATATGGTTTTTGAGTTTTTATTTTATGTATTATTGATGACAAATGACTTCAGAAGTTTTGGACAACATGTTTTCTTTGGATATATGCGTAATATATTTTTTTGAAAATAATTTCAAATATAAATGAGATAAATTGTCAAATGTGAATGTGATGATGGGAGTCACAAGGAAGGGTGTTTTTCTTAATTAACTAGTTATGTTATAATTGTTAAGAGCTAAAGGGAGTCACAAGGGGTCCCACCTACTAGTTATTATTTATTTAAAACCCTTATTTTGATTTATTATTTTTCCCCCCAACTAAAAAGTTGGTTGAGTTTTTAGTTAACTTAACTAATGAGGTAGTTCAACTACTTCAACCAATTCTAATTTGCTTAAAGGCAAAAGGAAAGGGAGGAACAAGAGGAGGATAGAAGGAGAAGCATACTAAGGTTTTCTCTTTGAGTTTATGTTGAGATAGTTCAGTTTTCATTCATTCCTTATTTTTCACAAGCCTAATTCTTTTTTATGATAGCAGGGTCTTATTGTAGACAACAAGATTCAGGGTTGAATTACATCATTCAGACACTTGTTTTTCAGAGGTGTTGATCTATCTTTGATATTCTGTGTAGAATTTTCTGTTTGTGAATTAGTTTTCATGACTGACAAAGGCTATTGTGCAGAGTTGAGTGGGTAGCAATATGTGGCAAGTTGATCCAGCTTTTAGAGTTTGGTTTTTTATTTTTTGTCAAAGGTCCTTTTGTATGTTCCATCGGGGATGTCTAAGTTTGACTTTGGTCCGAAATTTATGCATGAAATTTTTTAAAGATAATGACTCTTTGGTGAATTGGAATGAAGTAAAGGATTTATTTATGTCTCATCTGTCTTAATTATCATCTTGGTGTCTTTGCTTCTATCTCTACATTTATTTCAGCAACTGTTTTATTCAGAAAATCATATAAATAACTAATTTTCCAGCAAGATTTTATTTATTAAAATACTAGCCTAAGCACTTGTAATCGATACTTGTGAGTTAGGATATTATTTTTTATGGCTATAAACATAGGGTGATATTCCCGTATATTTTTCTTTAGCCAAGAAGAATCTGAAAATGCTTGAGTAAGATGATTTCATACATTTTCCTCAATGATGGGGAGATAAAGATTGGTGGTAGAGAGATAGAGTGAGAGGAAGGCGGGAGGGAGAGAGGTAAAGAGATAAAGGGAGGGAGAGTGGGGAAGAGAGAGGAAAGGGGATACAATGAGAGAGAGAGGGAGGGGGAGATAGGGATAGATGCGAGAGAGAGAGAGAGAGAGGATAGGGAGTGGTGGGAGAGGGGTATGTGTTGATTATTACAGTTGTGTGAGACATCTTCCAGGACACAGACCTAAGAGAGAGCCCCTGAGTTGGGTGTGTAGTTCATATCTAAGACATAATTGGAACGTTGTGTTGGCCTCCTCCTTACTGAGAGTTGAGATTAAATACATATGATTCTCCTGTGTAATGCAATTACAAAGAATATTTGTTGATTTAGATGTCTCTGTGACTGAGCATAGGTGAATGTGTGAAATCCCATGAGTTTGGTGCATCATTCTGAGACAGAAATGGGACAATGTATTAGCCTCCTATGAGCAGAGAGTTGAAATGATGAACTCTAGATGACTCTCATGTGTAGTGCAATGAGAAAGAAGATATGTTGAGTTGGATGTGTTTGTGGATGAGCATAGGTGAACGTGATCCTAGTGGTTGAGCACCCGTGAGTGTGGTTCTCCTGTGAGACGCAGTGAAATAGAGATGTGGACATCCCTGTGGTTGAGCACAGATGGATGTGCCCCTATTGGCTGAGCACTAGTGGGTGTAAGAGATCCCTTGCTATATTGTTCAAGAGTCAGACTTACCTGTAACCCTATTTGTAATGTAAAGGGTATAGGTCGGCCCCACCATAAAGTAAAAGATAATTAATGTAAAAGATAATTAATATAAAAGATAATGAATATGGTAATTATTAATTATATTTTGAGTTATTGAGGTCGGCCCTATTGTGCCAATAGACACATCATTTGATGTGATAAGTCTTATATAAATAAAGGTGAATCCCCATTGAGGAAACACACTTATCATTGTGTCATCTCATGATTTCAAAAGTTGTGGTCTGAAATTATGAGAATTATAGCACCCTCTTGTGTGCTAGGTTTGGTGATGGTGTGGGAGGTATTTCTCTTGAGAATATAGCAAAGGATTGGTTGGGTTTTCTTCCCTTGTTGAGAAGGGTTTCCCAGGATACTAATTATGTTCTTATGCATGGTTATTCTTCATGTGATCTTGGTTTTTTGTAGCAGTTATGGTTCAGTTTATGCTAAATAAGTAAGAAAACTAAAAATGCATTAGCTTACCATAAAATCAACATGGTATCAGAGCAAGTTTGAAGATGATCATGTGCATAGTCAAAAGCGAAGGTAGACATGGAAGGAGACCTTTCTAATGGCATAAATAAAAGAGGTTTGAACCTCTTCTTAAGTGGTAAAGGTTGAGGTCAGACCTCCCTTAATTTTTTGTGGTAAAGAAGAGGTTGGCAGCAGGCCTCTAAGGCTGTTGCAGACCAGAAGAAAGGTCTATGTGGTATGAAGGAAGAAGGCAGATCTCTCCACAAACTCTATGGTAAAAATTGAAGGGGCCTGACCTAGCAAATTTCTATGACAAAGTTCTGAAGATGGTTGCAGGCTGCTAGTTTAGGGTGTTCTCTGTGAGGAAGGTTGACTCTCCAAAATTCGGTGGTAAAAATTTTAAAGAGTGGTCGCAGGCTTCTAACAGATACCACAACAAAACTCAAACCTATACTAGGTCACTATCTAGGCCATTGTCTTTGCCAATATCAAGGCATTACTTCAGGGTATTCTTTTGGAGATTGAACAAGTATTCTGGAGATAGAAATTATTTTTTTAAAGACATCATCAGTTATGCAAACAAGGTACCTTCACAGTAACCAGAACGCAGATCTAAGGCTCACCTTTGATTCTTTTAATGGGGACAAAACACATCATGGTCTGTGCTACATATTGGTCAGAGGCATTTCAGCTACAGGTTCATTTTTTTAAGGTTTTAAAGCCTAATTCATATGACAACAGCCTTACAGCCCTTTTGCATATTTACAAACTTGTTTGAGTAAGTTTATAACCAGGTATAAATTAAGCAGTGCGACAGTTTCTGTGCATATTCCAACAAAGGGTTTTGAGGCATATTTAAAACATGTTCCATCAAAGTTTAGATACAAAAATGTGTATAGTGATGTGATATCTCTTGCACAACATTTTGCATCAACCCATACTGGGTGCATCTTGCGAATGGTGGTTATTTGTAAGAAATTGTTGCACCCTCTTCAGTTGATCAAGGAAAGTTCATATGAGAAAGTTCAGTCACTTTTATAGGAAACCTTCTTCCAGTTTGTTCACAATGTGGTTTTGGATGATACCATTTTTTTTTGGAACATCCACACATTTATTATTGCTACTCTATTAGATGACTTGGATGGAAGAATGTGGAGGTGGCCATGGGAAACTAAAGCAACTTCCCCATAAAGAAAATTGCAGACTGTGAGGGAGCCATCATTTGACAGTCCCGAGGCAAATTCGTTGACAAACATGAGGTACATATCTTAGCAGAATTAATAGGAAATTCTGGGTAGTTTTAAGGGCCATTTAAGTGACATTGCAGACCTGTGACAACATAGTTACAAATACCTATGGACAAGTCAAATTTTTGAGTTATATATTTGTTGTCCTATTGTTCCATATTGTCATCTTTTGATGTCATATACTAATGCAAGTATTTAATGGTGGTTCTGGTGTATATCCCAGCAATTATAGAAGGATGTTGTTGATGTCTTGCCTATGATGTTACATCTACTCTTGAATTTCTCTCCACAAAGAATTATAATTGCTTTCCTAAGTGCATTGAATATATTGGTGAGAAGAGTGGACCGGATCGGAAAGACAACAGCAGTGATTTCTTGAAGTGTTTGGTCTTTAATATTTGTGCTAGCAGCTCAAGGGTATTTCAGACAATCAAGACATTGGTTGACAGCAAGGAGATTATCTTTATTACTTATGTCATCTACAAACAACAATAAAGCCTTGATTACAATCTTGAGCTACAAGGTTGATGCAGAGACTTGTATAGTAAAAGGTGGCTACAAGGAAAACAAGTGAGGAATGTCATTGATCATCATGACATTGACAAACAAGCATAAACTCCATTGGTGTACACTCTCATGTATGCACTTGTATATATATTATTTGCATCATTGTCATAAGGGTACTTGCAAGAGGAAGAAACCCTTGGTGCAATCATAGACCCAAAGAGGTCACATTGCATTCATAAGAACAACACATTGGACGTGAAGACTCCAGGTTTGATTGTTTTAAATTAACATGCCTCTAACCTACATTTCTAAGGTTTCTACATTACAAGTAGGTGTTGTAGTTGTGACAACAAATGTTTTTATTCTAGATATGTACTCATGAATCTCGTCTAGGAGATATTCTTGTCTTGTTTCCTTTCATTTGTTTTCTTGTTCCAGGCAGGTTAACATCAAAGGAAAATGATTGTCCTTCAGACTTTAGAGGGAATCACTTGACTCAGAAGGTGTCAAACTAATTGAGAAAGAGAGACAGTACCTTATTCTTCTTCAGCATTCCAGAGGGAGATAGCCATTGATACATTTGATCTAGTAATTCTCGTTGATATTCCCAGGGACATTGCAATAGACCATAAAAGGCCCATATGGGCTTGAAAAAATCTACAAGAGGGAGAAAGACATGCAGCTAATGGAAGTGTCAAGAAATACAAAATGAGACTTGTAGTCAGAGGATTCTCACAAGCAGGGGGAGTGATCTATGATGAGACATATTGATCCAGTATCCCGATGCACTTCCATATGTACTACCATACATGAGTTGGAAACCACATCAAATAGATGGATTCTTGATGAGTTTGGGTTTCATCAAGAGTGTTGTTGATCCAAACCTATACTATTACATTGTTGGTGAAGAGAGCCTGATTTTGATGACTTATTCAGAAAGTCGTGTTGTTGGATACAAGAAAGCCTCAAATTCTGATTTCGAGATGAAGGATATGGGTATGATGCACTACTTCTTGGGACAAGAAGTATGACAAAGGACCAATGAGACTTTTCCTAATTCAAGGAAAATATACAGTGGGGATATTAAAGAAGTTCAGTATGAAAGAATGCAAATCCATGTCTACATCGATGGTGATGGATTTGACGAAAAATAAATGATGATGATTCAGACGAGATTGATCCACATGTGTATCGACAACTGACTAGATCATTGATGTATCTGGTTAACACTAGACCTGATATATGCTATACAGAGAATGTTCTTAGTCAATCCATGAAGTCAGTCGAGACAGACTCACTCGATAGAAATAAAGCATGTATTGAGATATATATACGAGGCACAGTTGGATATGGCCTAAGATATACCTCCAGTGTGAACTTGAGTTTGCAGGGATATGTCGATACAAATTAAACAAAGAGTACAGTGGACCAAAAGAGCATATCTAGTTGTTGTTTGACCTTAGAGTTTTCCATGGTTTCCTGGTGCAGCAGGAAACAAAGCTCTGTGGCCTTGAGTACCACAGAAGCAGAGTATATAGCATTGAGTGTGCGAAGCAGTGTGGATTCGCAAGCCTCTGACAGATTTACTTGATCATGAGATAGGGGGGTAAGAAGTGGTGAGACATCCTCCAGGACACAGACCTAAGAGAGATCCCCTGAGTTGGGTCTGTGGTTTCTATCTAAGACAGAACTGGAACGTTGCGTTGGCCTCCTCCTTACAGAGAGTTGATATGAACTCCAGATGAGTCTTCTATGTAACACAGTGAGAAAGAAGATCTATTGAGTTAGACATGCATGTGGCTGAGCACAAGTGAATGTGTGAAATCCCATGAGATGGGTGCATCATTATGAGACAGAGATGAGACGATGTATTAGCCTCCTCTGAGAAGAGAGTTGAGATGATGAACTCCAGATGACTCTCATGTGTAATGCAATGAGAAAGAAGATATGTTGAGTTGGAAATGCATGTGTATGATCATATGTGAACATGATCCTAGTGGCTAAGCACTAGTGAGTGTGGTTCTCCTAAGAGACATAGTGAGATAGACATGTGGACATCCATGTGGCTAAGAAAAAATGGATGTGCCCCTAGTGGTTGAGCACTATTGGGTGTATGATATCCCTTGTTATATTTTTCAAGAGTCAGACTTACCTGTAACCCTATTTGTAATGTAAATGGTACAGGTCAGCCCCACCATAAAGTAAAAGATAATTAATATGGTAATTATTAATTGTATTTTGAGTTATTGAGGTCGTCCCTATTGTGCCAATAGACACATCATTTGATGTGATAAGTCTTACATAAATAAAGGTGAATCCACATTGAGGAAACACACTTATCATTGCGTCATCTCATGATTTCAGAAGTTGTGGTATGAAATTATGAGAATTACAACACCCTCTTGTGTGCTAGGTTTGGTGATGATGTGGGAGGTCTTTCTCTTAAGAATATAGCAAAGGATTGGTTGGGTTTTCTTCCCTTATTGAGAAGGGTTTCCGAGGATACTTCTTGTGTTCTTGTGCATGGTTATTCTTCATGTGATCTTGGTTTGTTGAAGTAATTATGGTTCAGCTTATGCTAAATAAGTAAGAAAATTAAAAATGCATCAGCTTGCCATAAAATCAACAGTATGTGGGGGAGAGAGAGTGGAGAGGTGAAAGAATGGGGAGGGTAATGTTCTCCACTCTGTGATTTCATGGTGCAGTCTCATACATCTACGTCACCTATGAGAATACATTCTCATAGTAATCATAATTAAATATGACGCTTGATTTCACTGCATCCACCCCTCCAAACAGTCAGGATGTCACTTTATTTCAATATATCAGTGTCTTGTCACTATTTCAATTAAGGGGGTGCTACTATTTTCATATGTTTATCTCTTAGAGAAATTTTTTGAAGTAATTACTACTATAAATCCTACAAGACAGTTTATGTCAATGAATTAGTAAGAGAGAGAAGAGGGGGAGAGTGGGGGATAGAGAGGGAGAGAGTGAAAGAGGGGGGATATAGAGAGGTACTAGGAGAGAAGGAGAGAGATCAAACAAGAGTGAGATAGGAGGATAGGAAGTGGTGGGACAGAGGTTTATATGCAAGGGAGAGGGATCGAAGAGGGAGATAAGGGTAGAAAGGGGGAGAGAAAGTAGAGAGGGAGAGAAGGGTAGAAAGGGGGAGAG